>CAUYQG010072575.1:0-23299 GCA_963574415.1 Tarsius wallacei | reverse complement strand
CTACAATAAATCAAGAAAAAAAAATCAGCTGGGTGTGGTAGTGTGTGCCTATAATTCCAGCTACTTGGAAGGCTGAGGCGGAAAGATCGCTGGAGCCCAGTGGGTCGAGGTTGTGGTGGCTGGGAGCGTGCCACTGCACTCCAGTCTGGGCGACAGAGTGAGACTCCAACTCAAAAAAAAAAATCTTCTGCCCACTCTCACCCCTCCTGTTCAACATACCGTTAAACAAAAAGTCTTGAATAAATGTTTTTGCCCATTTTCCACTGGGGTGTTGGGTCCAAGACTAACAGCTGTCCATCCAAATCTGCTCTCTTCTTCCATAATCACATGGCAGACTCCTTTGCAGTTAGGTCCTTAGGTCTAATGGTCTCTCTGATAGCATGTGAGTCAATGAGCCACTTAAGGGTCTAAGACTTAAGACAGCAGGTGATGGCTGGGAGTGGTGGCTCAAGCCTGTAATCCCAGCACTTTGGGAGACCGAGGCGAGAGGATTGCCTCAGCTCAGGGGTTCAAGACCAGCCTGGGCAACTTGGCGAGACCTCATGTCTACAATAAATCAAAAAATTAGCTGGGTGTGGTGGTGCATGCCTGTAGTTCCAGCTACTTGGAAGGCCTAGGTGGTGGGATCTCCTGAGCCCAGCAGGTCGAGGCTGCGGTGGCTGTGAGCGTGGCACTGCACTTCAGCCTGGGCAACCGAGCGATACTCCGATTCAAAAAATTAAAAAAAAAGCCGGGCAAGGTAGCTCAGCCTGTAATACTGTGCCATGGGAGGCTGAGGTGAGTGGATTGCCTGAGCCTGAGCGTTCAAGACCCGCCTGGGCGATTTGGTGAGCCCTCATCTCTACAATAAATCAAAAAATTAGCTGGGTGTGGTAGCGCACGCCTGTAGTTCCAGCTACTTGGCAGACTGAGGTGGAAGGATCGCCAGAGCCTAGCGGGTCGAGGCTGCGATGGCCGGGAGCGGCTACTGCACTCCAGTCTGGGCGACAGAGTGAGACTCCAATTTAAAAAAATAAGTAAATAAAGAAGAAAAAATAAAAGAAAAAATAAAAAAAAGACAGCAAGTGACTTTCCTTCCCAGTCTTTCCCCTCCTGTAAGACACTTCTGCCAACCAGCATTGATCATGCAGATGGAGACAAAGCATGAAGACAGCAGAGAAACGAGATGGAAGGAACCTGGGACCTTCAATAATTGTGTAGAGCAGATATAAATTCAATCTTTTAGTGAGATAGGAATTTATATGTTCAATGACACTGGCCTTTGAGATCACCCATTTCCTTTTCCTTGCTCCCACTAAAATCTGATGATGGACTACATTTGCTTACATTGCCTTCAGATTGAATTCCAAGAGTGACCATGAGCCAGTCTACTGCCGAGACCCATGGCCGAACTGTTCTTAGGTATTGATCTCTACATTTTTTTGCCTTTTTTTTTTTTGAGTAGGAATCTCACTGTCACCCAGGCTGGAGGGCAGTGGCATGCTCATTGCCACCACAGTCGCAACCTGCTGGGCTCAGGTGATCTTTCCGCCTCAGTCTTCCAAGTAGCTGGAACTACAGGCACGCGCCACGAAGCCCAGCTAATTTTTTGACTTATTGTAGAGATGGGGGGGGGTCTCACCAAGTTGCCCAGGCTGGTTTGGAACCCGTGGGCTCAGGCAATCCTCTCACCTTGGCTTCCCAAAGTGCTGGAATTATAGGCTTGAGCCACTGTGCCCGGGCTCATTTTTTGTCTTTTTAAGAGTAGGAAAAAAAAAGGGAGAGTAAAATAAAATCAATAAACTTTATTGAACCGGTTCAAATCAGAACATGCCTATCTAGAATACTTTACTTATCCAGAACTCAGGTATGGGAGTCTAGCAGAGGGCCACAACCATCCAGATGGGAAACATGCACTGAGGTTTGATGACTGATTTCCTAGGACACCCTACAATTCCCTCTTGGGAGTTCTCCCCCGTTGGGTGTTTTTAGGGGGCTCAGAAGTTCTGAGTTAAGTAAAATGGTTTCCAAACCCTCAAGAATTAGAAAAGACAAATGAGAAGAAAGGGTGAGCTGCCTCGTATAGGCACAAAAACACAGAGGTGGCCAGCATAGGTACTATCCAAAACCGACTTAAGAACTGTGCCAGTTAGCTGTTGGTGTGACTTAGTGTTGAGCAAATGGTGATCACACCCCAGTGGGCCTGAGAGGACCAGGTGCTCACATGACCCAAGTCCTGAAGAAAGGTTAAGGTATGTTCAATATGTTCTGTTGAACCAAGCAGCGACATTAATAACATCTGTGAAAAAAGTTCTAGGCCAGGCGTGGTAGCTCAAGCCACCCAGGACTTTGGGAGGCAGAGGCAAAAGGATTGCCTGAGCCCATGGGTTCGAGACCAGACTGGGCAACATGGTGAGACCTTGTCTCTACAATAAATAAAAAAAATTAGCTGGGCGTGGTAGCGCGTGCCTGTATTTCCGGCTACTTGGAAGGCTGAGGTGGAAGGATCCCTGGAGCCCAGCAGGTCGAGGCTGGGATGGTCGGGAGCGTGACACTGCACTCCAGCCTGGGCGACAGAGTGAGACTCCTACTCAAAACAAACAAACAAGAAAGTTCTCACCAAGATAGATTCTGGTGCTTAAAAGGGTTAAAACGTCAGCTTTCTGAAAAACTTATTCAGGAAAATTCTAGATAAGAGTTTATGCTGCCCTTCTCTAATCCACTGGTCTGAAGGCAAACCAAGACCACTCAGGCCGAACTGCACAGACAATCCCTTGGATTCGAACACTCTCCCAGCCCTTCCCAGACATTCCCAGGTAAGTGGCATCATTTCTCAAGGATGTAAAGCATGGAGCTGCCTTGGTCTTCTTGGACGCATCACCTGGGAAATGGAAAGAGAGCCCCTTTCCTCTTCTCTGGCAGCCAGTGACAGCTGCGGAGTGGACCTCTGATTTACAGTGGGGGTTTGTAGTGGTGTGCTGGTAGCAGGAGAGTAAGATGTTGTCAGAGAGCTGCTCTTGGGGGGCCACTGTTTGAGTGAGCTTAGAAGATGCCCCACCTTCTCTTGCAACTTTGAACCTCTGTGCTTCTGCTTTCTTCTTCCCACAAAGCTGCTGCAGCCCAATTTCCAGAACAAGTCAGACAGAGAGGCCACCCCAGCCCTTGGGCCAAGCATTCATCCTTGAGCTTTGGGTCCTAGGACAAAGAAATCCCAAGAGGCGTGACAGCAGAGGCAGAGGCCCTGCAGACACTCAAAGGTGCACCTTGTCTGCCTTCTTGGAAGAAACTCTTAGATTCCTTTGGTGGCAGGAGATAAGAGTCAGGGAGTCTCTCATTCAGGAATCCTTGTTCCCCTTGAGGTGCCAAGAACTGTAAAGCCAGGGACTCTGTGAGAATTGTGAACTATTTCCTAAGCTTTATAATTCTCCATGTACACCACTGTTTTTACCTGATGTCCTTGTTTCCATGAGCAAGAAAACCTTTAATTAAAAAAAACAAGAAATAGCGAGATATTCATTTTTGGCAGCAGCTAGGAGAGTACACAGGAGCACACCCCCAGCAGCTTGTCACAGAAGGGGAAACGAGGAAGAGTGTGGGTGGTGGCAGTTTTGAAGAGGAAAGGGAAACCAGCTTAGTCCCAGGACCTGAAATAAGAAAAAAATGAGAGCCCTGGAAGAGGCCAGGGATTGGTGACAAGGGAGGCACCTAGTTTCCTCAGGATCCCTTGCCAACCAGGAAGTAGGCCTCAGTACCTGGGCACAGGTTTCAAGACAGCCAGCGGCTCTACTTTCTCCAAAACACAGCCTGCCCTCTCCACCCCCGCTACATTTAAGTGGTTTGAATGCGCATCATGAACATGGCTGAACTGGGCATCCAGCACTAACACTGCAGGTTTTCCTACTCTCTAGCAGTCTCAGGACAGGCATGGGAGATCGTCCAAACTTCTCCATGCCTCTGAGAAGGGTTTAGGAATAAGCAGAGAAAGCTGACTGACCTGAAGGGAGTCTGTGGTCACAGAAGGACACATTGCACAGAAAACAGTGAGTCCAGAGATCACAGATGCTCCAGTGAATGGCAGTCATCAAAGACAGGTTGCATCTTGTTGGGGGCCACACAAGAGAGGGACAGTAACAAATCAGAGATCTTTTCTCATACCTAAAATGCCCAGCAGAGGTACTACTCTGAGAAAATCATGAATTGACCCGGAGGGCGGGGGAGGGGGGAGGAGAGAAGAGAGGAAGAGAGAATACAACTGAGAAAACACATACGGGACTAAATTTTCCTGGAAATGCTAGGATTTCATTTTTTGTCATCAGGGGAATTAAGCTGGGTGACAGAAAAAATAAAGCAGTATTACCTGCACAAGGGCTTCCTAGCTGGAGTAGGGCATACAAGACCAGAGTTTCTTCTGACCGGCAGGGCTAGAAGGTGCCTGGGGACTTGTTATTACAGGTGTGGTCCAAGGACTAAAAGCATGACTATCATTTGAGATCTCAAAAATTCTGTCTCAAGCCACATCCTAAGCCTTCAGAAACAAAATCTGTGCTTTGAGATCTCAAGGTGTATGCATATTAAAGTTTGAGAAGCATCATATTAAATGACTCTGAAGGTTTCAAATTATTTTTTTAATGCAAAATCTTTACATAGCATGTAAAGGCAGAGCTGCTCTGTCTGATGTTGGTTAATTCTGTGTGAGGCGCTTACTCAAGTTTCTCAGCAAGAAAGACAAGTCAGGGTATCTGATAATGCTACTTGAGATCAACAAAATGAAGAAAGGCTGATCTCCCTGACTGTGGGTGAGCAACAGCTGCCCAGGCGCCAGCCCAACCTGATCAACAGTGCAGAATAAGCAAGGCTAGGGACGCCACATGGCCAGCACATGTGGGAACAGGAACAGCACGAGCCCTGCTCAAAGGTGATGCAAGAGCACATCAGTGTTTTAGCTGTCAGAGAATCACCAACTGCCAGTCCAGGCTGGGAACTAGTGCTCTTTTCTCAGTTGACCACTGAGCTAAATTTTCCAAGCCTGGATGTCTTTGGAATCCCGAAGAACATATTTAACTGTTTTGTTTCACGATTTTTTTTTTTTTTTGAGTCGGAGTCTCACTCTGTTGCCCAGGCTGGAGTGCAGTAGTACACTCACAGCCACTATAGCCTCAACCTGTTGGGCTCAGGTGATCCTTCTGCCTCAATCTTCCAAGTAGCTGGAACTACAGGCACATGCCGTCATGCCTAGCTAATTTTTTGATTTCCTGTAGAGACGAGGTCTCACCAAGTTGCCCAGGCTGGTCTCGAACCCCTGGACTCAGGCAATCCTCTCACCTTGGGCTCCCAAAGTGCTATTAATACAGGCTTGAGCCACCATGTATGACCCACAATTCTGACAAGTACAGCTAACTTTGAGAACACTGTCAGTATTAAGATGAACACTATGCAACTGTGCCTGGCGGTATACAGGGCACCCTGCCCACCCGAAGTCCTGGAGCCTAGGTCCTGAGTCACAAGGAGCCCACACCCTGGGGGCCTTGGCCACTGCATGCCAGACACTTAGTCAAGCCTCCTTTCTGATGGCTGGAGGCAAATCTAAGCCCAATAAATTCTGCCACGGAGGAAACACCCACAGCCCCCTCCTTGTCCCACTAACCCATCCTCTCTGATGGCTGGAGGCAAATCTAAGCCCAATAAATTCTGCCACGGAGGAAACACCCACAGCCCCCTCCTTGTCCCACTAACCTGTCCTCTCTGATTACCACCTCTCAAAGTGCTGGGATTACAGGCGTGAGCCACTGCACCTGGCCCTGATCACAAGAACAATGTGAGGGCTTTACCTTCCGTTTATCCTGCCACCACCACCAAGGGCTCTACTTTGCTTCCAAGGAGAGACAGCTGCAAAGACCACAGACACCCCAATTTACATAAAATTATCTCACTCCATTTTATTTAAGATTTTTTATCCAGTTAGTAAAAGAAAGATGTGTCTCTCTTTGTACATATGTACAAGTTCAGTTATAAAAATAGACAGCACATTCAAAGAGAAAAAAGGCTTGGCATTTTTCTGATTCCCTCTAAATAGCATCTGTACATAGGAGTCCGGGTTTGGGCGGGGGAATCTTAATGATTTAAATTAAATGATTCCCCTACAACCCCGACTCCAAAAAAAAGTTTTAAAAATCAATCTATCTAAATTCAATTCCGCGATTTTCAGGTGTGCAAATTAGAGGCTGGCCCGCCCAGAAGCACCTGCTCCACCAGGGACATCAGGCGGGGCAGGCAGAAACACCTCCTATGCCAACACTGCCCCTTTGCCTCGGCCGGAGGGCAGCAAGCTCAGGCTGGTGGAGTGGGGCTGGGAGGCTCGGTGCCGAGCTTGCCCTTCTCCTTCCAGCCCCTCCACCTCACTCCTGCTGTCCCTTCCTTTCTCAGTGCAATACAGACAGTGCATACAGCCTAAGCAGGGGGCTGAAGGACAAGGGTGGGAGACTGTGCATTCAAGATGGGCAAAGGGGGTCTGCAAGGGGGCAGTGAGGATGTCCTGCTGATTGAGGTGGCTCCTGGTCTCTTTACTGGCTTCTGGGAGTCCCTTGGGTGGGAGCTGTTGCTGCTGTTGCTGGTAGGACCTGAAGGTTCTCTGGTGTTGAACCATGCAGGACAGGGGAGGAAATGCTAGGTACACAACTGCCTGTGGGTATGCTTCCTCTAGCCTCTGTCACCCTCACCAGCCACTACCTTCTCTTGCATTCGCTGCTCTCTTCAGCGATGACCCTCTGGCAAAGGTGGTGTGGAGATCTGGGAAGCTGCCCAAAGACTGTGGACACCAGGTACACAATACCTTCCCTTCCTAGCCCTATGGGAAATCACAACCTTAAGCGAAATCTCCACCACGGAAGGCTCTTCACAGCACCTACGAAGCCTTTGCAAGGGACGTGGTCAGAGCCAGAGTGGAATGGGGTGGAGACAGTGTGCCTGAGCATCTATAGGGAGTCTATGTCAGGCCCTTCCCCAGTAAAAGGCTTAAGACTTGGCTATACAGTTCATCTGGGATGCCGACTGATCCCCGTCCTGGGCCTTCTCCTGTAGACACCCCAGACACTCCTTTTGAGACACAGGTGATAAAAGTGCTCACACCAACCACCTGCTTGGCCTTCCGTTGCTGCAACTGGACATCTCTGACTTGGGATGTAAGATGCTGCACTGGGCAAGCCATCCAAAGACCATTAGCAGGACAGGACTCTAGCTCCTGGTTTGGTTGAAGGAAGTTGGAGGGCCCAGATGGTTACCGTCCTCCAGAGGGGTTGGTGCCTTTGCCCTGTTTGCGGACCAGGGAGTCTGGGGCTAGGCTGCTGGTCATGTGAAGGTTCTTGGGAGTCCCAGGAACATTATTTCCTTTGCTCAAAGGGGAACTCAAGGGAGAAGAGGCGCTTGAAGGTCCAAAGTCAGCAAGGCCAGCAGGCCGAACAAGGGATGTCTGCAGAGGACTGCTGGCAGAGAGTCCTGTGGGGATGGAGAGATACGAATGTAAGTACCAGGCCCATGTAAGCTTCCTTAGAGCCAGTGGTCTTTGGTTACCAACCAAAGTGGGCTGGAGGAGAGGTGGTGGGGAATCCTCCCCTGCCACTCCTTGCCCTAAGGTCATGGTATCACACAGCTGAATAAATGTTAACTATGTTATTATGTTAGCCTAGATTACTAATGTAGTTTTCAGAAAAAAAAAAAAGAACCTTGGAGGAAAAAAAAAATCAGTTCTCAAAAAGCAAAAAAAAATTCTGAAAGTGCAGTCTGTAATTCACAGGTACTTCCAATTCAAAGGGGGCACTATACCATGTTACAAGTGCAAGGGGCAAGTCAAGACTGCTCTATGAGAACCCCGGTCTGTCCAGGTGTGGTGGCTCATGCCTGTAATTCCAGCACTTTGGGAAGTTGAGGCAAGAGGACTGCCTGAGCCCAGGGGTTCGAGATCAGCCTGGACAACTTGGTGAGACTTGGTCTCTATAATAAATAAAAAATTAGTTGGGCATGGTAGCACACGCCTAAAGTTCCAGCTACTTGGAAGACCGAAGCAGAAGGATCGCCTGAGCCCAGCAGGTCAAGGCTGTGGTGGCGGTGAGTCTGGGCAAAAGAGTGAGACTCCTACTCAAAAAAAAAAAAAAGAAAACCCCAGTCTGGGCTATGGGAAGAAGGTTCCTAGCCTGGGGGTTTCCCACATGTTCTACCTAGCAGAGTTGCAGAATTTCCAGACTGTCCCTGACCAGAACAATGCCTGCAGCCACCCTTAGCCTTCACACCTTTAGACACGTTGTACCCGTATGCAGCATAGGCAGCGGCAGAGGCCGCTGCAGCCCCTGCTTTGGCTCCTGCCATAGCGGCAGCACTGCCCGCCGTGGACTTCCGGCTTCGGCCTTTCCCTGCTCCTTTGGCTGTGCTTCCTGAACCTTTGGGGCGGCCTCGGCTTCGGGCTGAGTGACCACGTCCTGCAGCTGGCATTTCCTGAATGGAAATTCCTGTGGGAACAAATGGGCCAAAAGAAAAAAAATCAATCTCTTCAAAATGTTAATACAATCTTCCCCAGACAGGGAAAGCTGGCTCTCGGGGTGTTTGTTTTAGGACCCTTGAGGAGTTCATTTAATGGCTAGGCCAGTGAGTAACAGAGAGTACTAAGAATTCAAAACAAGCTGGGCACAGTGGCTCAAAGCCTGTAATCCCAACACTTTGCGAGGTGGGGGTGAGAGGATTGCCTGAGCCCAGGGGTTCGAGACAAGCCTGGGCAACTTGGCAAGACCTCATCTCTACAATAAATAAAAAAATTAGCCAGGCATGGTGGTGCATGCCTGTAGTTCCAGCTACTTGAAAGGCCGAGGCAGAAGGATCACCTGAGCCCAGCAGGTTGAGGGTGCGGTGGCCATGAGTATGCCACTGCACTCCAGACTCCTACTTAAAAAAATAAAAATAAAAATAAATAAATAAATGAACTTGCTACCTGGGATTCACCTGCACACTCTAATGTGCTCCTGACGTGGAAAGTCTCATTTTACTCCCAAGTTTTAAAGGTAGAGCTCTCTAAGAAATAGCAGCAACACTGGGTCCTATTAAAAAAGTGAGGAAAGGCCCTGAAAAGCTAACTTTAATTAAAAACTAGCAAAAATAAGGGTGAAATTTGAAAGACAGGGATGACTAGAAAATAAACAAGTTTTAAATCCTTATAAAGTTCTTATTTTGCTTTCCTTAAACTTTTTCTTTCTTCCTTTCACTTGGTAGAAGTAGTGAAAGAATAAGCCTATAAAATCTCCTTTTTTGCTCCATTCCAGTCTTTAAAGAAAGAAGAAAATGCCACTAATGAAGGAATTAGGACCTCACCCACAACCAAACCAATGCTGGCCAGTGGACCAGGCCTAAGTTGTATGAGAAAGCAGCAGCACTTACCATTCACAGTGTCTGAGACAGAGCCTGTTATGGACGCGGGAGAGTTGGTAGCTCGAGACTGAGGGGCTGAAGAGGCTGGGTCATCCACGATGACCAGCATGTCACTGCTGCTCTCGTCAGGGGGAATGGAGCCAGTGTGCAGCTCACTGCTGATGGAGATCTAGAAGAGGAAGGGTCAAGATTACTACTATTCCCAGTGTCTACTACCCAAGACTTGCACCTGGGTAAGAACATACTTCACAGTTGAGGTTCAGATCCTTCCTTCTTTAGCTTTTGAGAAACCAACCTCCTTTGCTTTTTTGCTTATGGATCCCATGTACATCCCCCTTCTACAAGGTAAGAGGACTCCAGGAGAAGCAAAGGCTGTCCAGCAGTGTGTCCCTGCTACAAGGTCAGGACACAATCCTCACCGTTGTGATGAAGGCATCTAAAAGGAACCTCTGGCCAGGCATAGTGGCTCATGCCTGTAATCCCAGCATTTTGGGAGGCCAAGGCAGGAGGACTGTTTGAGCCCAGGAGTTCAGGACCAGCATGGGCAACATAACAAGACCTCATCTGTATTAAAAAAAAAAAATACCACCAATTAATTGAAATAAATGAATAAAAATAAAAGGAGCCTCACCTCACTGAAAGGGCTTGGCATAGCTGAGTCTACACTAATGAAGGAGTCGTCCCCGTCAGCAGAGAGGTTGGAGTTATCAGCCGAGGGGACAAATGGGATCACCAGGTTTACACCCTCTTTTCTTCTTTTCCCATCCAATTCATCTTCTTTTTTCTTCTGGGAACACACATAAGGAAATAGGAAAAAAAGTGTGAGGAAACTCCAAGAGAAAAGTGGGATTAGGGAAGAAAAAGATGACAGAACTTTTATTCTTTAGTTTATTGACTTCTCAGTGAGCACACCTTTAAGGATGAAAAACCTCATAAGGAAGAAGGGACGGTTTAATAAAAGTTTATGTGTATTTCAGCTGGGCATGGTAGTGTGTGCTTATAATCTCAGCTACTTGGGAGGCTGAGGTGGGGGGATTTCTAGATCAGTCTGGGCAATATAGTGAGACCTCACCTCTACAAAAATAAAAGATTAGCCGAGTGTAGTGGAGCATGCTTGTAGTACTCCAACTCAGGAGACTGGAGGGATAATCGTCTGAGCCCAGGAGTTCGAGACTAGGCTGGGCAATATAGTGAGACCTTGTAAAGTCTCTACAAAAATAAGAAATTAGCTGGATGTGGTAGAGTGTACCTATGGTCACAGCTACTTGGGAGGCAGAGGTAGGAAGATCACTTGAGCCCAGGAGTTCAAGGCTGCAGTGAGCCATGATCATGCCACTATACTCTAGTCTGGTGACAGTGTTAGACCCTGACTAAAGAAAAAAAACAACTAGTTGACAGTATCTTACTACAAGAAAACAGAATTTAAAGGTAGGGCAATCACACTGAACCAGAGCCATAGCAAGCCTAATCCTCATGGGCTAAGGGGCATGGCCAAGCTCTGGAACATCCAAGCAGCAGCAGCACTTACTGGGACTGAATGAATGCAGCCCCACAAAACAGAGGGCCAATGCTTTTTTTTTCGAGTTGGAGTCTCACTCTGTCGGCCAGGCTGGAGTGCAGTGGCATGCTCATGGCTACCACAGCCTCGACTTGCAGGGCTCAGGGAATCCTTCCACCTTAGCCTTCAAAGTAGCTAGAACTACAGGAGCATGCCACCACACCCAGCTAATTTTTTCGGTTATTGTAGAAACGTGATCTCACCATGTTGCCCAGACTGGTCTCCAACCCCTGGGCTCAAGCAATCTTCTCACCTCTGCCTCCCAAAGTGCTGGAATTACAGGCATGAGCCACCTTGCCCGACCAACCCATATCTTTTTATTTTTATCTGAGTTGAAGTCTCACTGTTTTGCCCAGGCTGGAGTGCAGTGGCATGCTCACGGCCACCCCAGCCTCAACCTGCTGGGTTCAGGTGATCCTTCTGCCTCAGTCTTCCAAATAGTTGGAACTACAAGCATGTGCTACCACGCCCAGCTTATTTTTTAGTTTACTGTAGAGATGAGGTCTCACCAAGTTACCCAGGCTGGTCTCAAACCCCTGAGTTCAGGCAATCTTCTCACCTCAGCCTCCCAAAGTGCTGGGATTACAGGCTTGAGCCACCATGCCTGGCTAATGCTTTCAATATATTTTCTGCACATCATGTTTTTTAAAAATCACTAGAATTTTTTTAGAGCAGTTTTAGGTTCCTAGCAAAATGAGGAGGATGTTTTTACTCTGCAAGTTTTAAGCATGTATAAGGAGAATGAAAGACTGTATATCCAAGGAATAATGGATTGCTTTTGTTATTACAAAAATTACATGTAAATTATTATGGGTTGAGTGACTGAGCTATACTAACCAATCCTAAAACTAAGTTCAGTTGGGCTCTGTCACAGATTAGAGACCTGAAATCACAGCATATGATTAGGATGTACCTAGAAATCTCATCCACCCAATGCATCGCTGCATTTGTATCTGTACCTACAGTAGGGTTAATTTGGGCTTTGTGCAGTTTATATTATCACTGGGCATTTATTAGTCTATGCTTAGAGAATGGATTATATCTGATACAAACTGTTCAACCCTACCATGTCATATGTGAGAAAACCATCTTCTTTGATAATGTTTCTAAATGTGAAAGCTATTTTTATTTTAAATAGTAGTAAGCAATGGGTTAAGTATTTGAGGGTGGAGTCGTAAGAGAACCTGAAGAAATGGGTAGAGATGGCAGCCCAGGCTAAAAGAATTTTGATTCTTCATTCTCACGATTTATCAGCTTTGTAAATAACATGAGTACCAGGGGCATCCTTCAGGCTAAAAATAGTTCTGCCAAGAGCAGATCTAATCATGGATGTGGATTTTGCAACAGAAAGAGGTGGTACATCTACTTAAAGATGATATAATATAGACAGGCACCTGGGTTGCTGAACTATATGGCCAAAGGAACATGAGGCCCAATATAAGCTTGGACATGGGGGAGAGCTGACCTCTACTTAAAGCAGAACCAGTCTGAACAAGCTTCAGGCAAAACAAACAGGCCAGGAAAATGGGCTATGAACAAGGATGGGATTGGAGGGACCAGAGCTATAAGATACTTGAAGCTCAGGGGCTAACTTATTCGAGATTAGGAGCCCAACCAGGGCTGGTTAAGATGAGGAGAGCAGTACAACCCAAGGGTAAGCCAAACACACCAGGAAAAATTAGAAAGCACGCTCTGGAAGGTAGTAAAATGGTGCCAAACCACAGACCTTGGGAATAATACATCTGGAAGCTAGTCAGAATTAATGGGTTGACTTCTGAAACAAGAATAAGTCCTGAGAGACTCACTTCCAATTTACATGTCAATAAAGACCAGGGACAAGAATTGCCGATATAATACTTCAGTAGCAACAACAAGATACGGAGAAATATAGAGAACATCATCTCACTTTGCAGCTACTCTGGTAGACTCATGCAGCAAAAGGCAGAAGGAAGACAAAAGAAAGCTCCAATCCTTGGCATGAATTAGAGAAAAAGACATGATGGGCTGGGAGGGTTATTTTTCCAGTGGTAGATGACACTCAACGGCACACTAGCAAAATTATAGTAGTAGGTTTTAGATCTTATCAACTTCTAGGCCCTTTCTAAGATTCTATGGAACCTAATATTAGGTAAGCAATATCCATCTCATCTACATCTCAAGCTGCCTTTCACTCTAAAGAGTGGTTAGCCTTATGCTTTGTCACAGCCCTGAAAAGTGGTTTTCATATTTAAACTGTGACCGCTAAAAGGGTGAGCCTATGTGAGGAATACAGATCTACCAAGGCTGCATTTCTCCTGACCAAACATCAGTCAGCCTAGAACTGCAGTTAATGACACACTAGTTAATGACAGCTAGATACCAACGAGTGACCTAGAACTGCAGTTAATGACATACAGCTGGAGCTAGATACCAACGAATGACCAAGATGACAAGTCATGCACCCTGAAGGCATCCCACACCCCACCAGTCCTTATTTGTCACCCCAGGTTGGAGATACCTTCTCTGCATACTTTTCCCGCTTACGCTTGCGCTCTTTTACTCGGTTGCTTTCCTCCTGCTGCCGTTTCTCTTCCTGACGCAGTCTCACTATCAAGAAAATTTAAAAAAGATCTGCTGAAGCATCTGTGGCAACCATAATCCTCATTCTCTAAATTAAGATGGCCACATCCTCTGATGTTTATGTTCCAAGGTATAACTTCTACCTGTTTAAGGCAGATAACAAGCGGTTGTCTAACCTGGAGAAAGAACAGAGTTCTTTGAGTCTCTTTGGGTTTAAACCCATAATTCTACTTAATGATTACAGACCTTTTCTTGCCTTGTCTTCCCCCCTTTTAATACCTCTTTGCACAAACTTAGTATGGCTGTAGAGGTCTAGGTTTGTAGGTGGTGCTGGCAAATGTAACCTATTTTCTGATGTGATACTATGAAAGTCCTCAGATGTTCACAGGATAAATCTGAAACTCAATGTTCTCCAGATACACGTAGGAGAAGGATTTGTATGATCACAGCAGTGGAGTGCTTCTCCAACTGCTCCATAAAAGCATTTTTCTGGGCAGAAGAGCAAATTCACTCCTGCTGAGGAGTCAGGTATACCCCTCTGTGCAAGCTAAAAGTTTACTTGAAGTCATGCTTACTTTTAAAATATACATAAAATTTACCTTCTACTCCATAACACATTCTTATTTGGGTTTTCATATAAAACATTAATGTAAAAACATTTCCCCCAAATATGTATCATTTGGCTTTGCTTCCCCTTGACACACAGCCAAGTGCCCTTTCCATTCTCAGATGTGTGAGCCTAGAGAGGAGCGCACATGAAGAGGCTTAGAGGTTTAGAGTACGTACATTTCTTCTCCAACTCTTCATCATCTAGAAGAAGACTAACCACCTCTTTGGGTTTCAAGGTATCTGGTTTGAAGTTTCCACCTGAAATCACCATCCGCTGAATCTATACCAAAGCAGATCAAAACATCACCTCTAGGCATTCATTCCTTTATGGCAAATATCCAGAAAGAAAGAAACATCTTTCTTAACCCACTCCTCAGGGTGAGGCCTCTTGTTTCCCTAGCATTTTCTCGTTCATTGACTGGCTTGTCCAGATACTTTGTCTAACATAAAGGACAAAGAGAACTTCTTTGCTTGGGACTGCTGATAGCTAGAAAATCCAATAATACTGAACCAGGATGGAAGAAAAAACAAAAATAATCATTTCTTTGGAAACCAGCAAATTTGGTTTACAACTCAGAGGCAGATAAACAGACAGTACTAGGATGAAAACTTAAAAATGTAAATCCGCCGGGCTCGGTGGCTCAGCCTGTAATCCCGTGCCTTTGGGAAGCTGAGGTGAGTGGACTGCCCGAGCCCGTGGGTTCGAGACCTGCCTGGGCAACTTGGCAAGACCTCATCTCTGCAATAAATAAAAAATCAGCCAGGCATGGTAGCGTGCACCTGTAATTCCAGCTACTGGAAGGCTGAGGTGGAAGGATCGCCGGAGCCCAGCAGGTCGAGGCTGCGGTGGCCGGGAGCAGCCACTGCACTCCAGTCTGGGCAACGGAGTGAGACTCCAACTCAAAAAAAAAAAAAAAGTAAATCCTTCTTCCCCTGAACATGAGAAGCCATTATTGCTGTCAGTCTTCACATAAACAATAGCTGCATCTAGGCTATGGATACTATTCTGCCGGAAAGGGAATGGGGCATGGCCAGGGCAATCAAGATCACTATTGCACAGGAACTGATCTTTCTCCCTCCCTCCCTCCCAGTTGGATCTCACTCTATTGCCCAGGCTGGAGAGCAGTGGCACTCTCACGGCTACCGCAGTCTCAACTTGCTGGGCTCAGGTGATCCTTCTGCCTCAGCTATCCAAATAGCTGGAACTACAGGAATGTGCTACCACGCCTGGCTAATTTTTCTTTTTATTGTAGAGATGAGGTCTCGCCAAATTGCCCAGGCTGGTCTCAAACCCATGGGCTCAGATAATCCTCTCGCCTCGGCCTCCCAAAGTGTTGGGATTACAGGTCTGAGTCACCGTGCCCAGCCTATTATTATTTTCTGTTCAGAAGAAACTAGTTTCTTCATGATCAAGGAAAGGCATGACAGTCTAAAACAGTAGTTGGACTTCTTATTTTTTCTACCAGTACAGTAATTCCTTTCCCTTGTGCTTACCTCACTCTTTTCCTTGGCTCTCTGCAGAATGCGTTCTTCAATGGTGCCTTTACAGATGAGCCGGTACACGGTCACCTGCTTTGTCTGCCCCAAGCGGTGGGCCCTGTCCATGGCCTGCTGGTCCACAGTGGGGTTCCAGTCGCTATCATAGAAAATTACCTGCATTGGCAGGATGAGAATATAGCAAGACTGAAGCACTCTCATGGCAGGATCAGAAATTCTGAGAGCAACCCAGCTACTTATCTGTTTGTAATAGTCTGCTATCAACAGGGTCAGGTTTCTTTCTATGATATTAACACATTCGTGATTGGCAATTTTTCACTTTCCTAATACTGAGAGCGGGTAAAAATAAAAAATAAATCTGAAGCTGGTTGCTGCAAACATCTGTCATTAAGCACAAGTGAAATGGTCTTTTCTAAATTGTCACCTTTTCATAATACAGCTGAAAGTTGCAGATGCACCCAGTATTTGCCTCAGATACCACTCTGACTAGCATTCCGTACTTGGTATTTTTATTCAGATTATAAACTGAACATATATATATATTTCTTTGTTTACACTACATCATTATATCACTATCTGTCTCACCATCACTAATAAGTTCACTTAATTCACCTCTGACCTTGAAAATCTCATCAGCATATATTTCCTCATTTTCCATAATTATGGTAAATTACTTTTAACAAAGTGTGAAAGCCCTGAAATATCAAAATACAAGTATACAACACTAATTGCAACAAAATAATGACGAACTTGCAATTTTTACCAACTATGTAAATCAATAACAACACTGTACAGTCAATATCAGATAATTATCTCAACTTTCTCCTTGCCTACTCATTTTCAAGCAGACTATAACAACATATACATATGACAACATTGCGGCATTCAGAAACAGATTTTGCAAAGACATAAATTCACCTCAGTAGCAACCAGGAACAGAATTTGGAATGATGTAAATTCACATCAGTGATTGCGAATGAGTTAAGAAGAGAAGACATATCTACTCACAAGACCAAGCCATTTCTTCATGTGCCCTAAGCAAAAAAGTCAACCTCCTGGCTTTTTTTTTTTTTTTTGAGTTGGAGTCTCACTCTGTCACCTAAGCTGGAGTGCAGTGGCATGCTCACGGCCACTGTAGGCTCGACCTGCTGGGCTCAGGCAATCCTGCACCACCACACCTGGCTAAGTTTTTGGTTTACTGTAGAGATGAGGTCTTGCCAAGTTGCCCAGGCTGGTCTTGAACCCATGGGCTGAGGCAATCCTCTTGCCTCTGCCTCCCAAAGTGCTGGGATTACAGGCATGAGCCACTGCGTCCGGTTAATCACTGACTATTTCTATGTGTATCCAATTATTTCATATGTACTATTTTAGTTTTTTTTTTGTTTTTTTTTTTTAGTTGGAGTCTCACTCTGTCACCCGGGCTGGAGTGCAGTGGCATGCTCCCGGCACCGCAGCCTCAACCTGCTGGGCTCTGGAGAGCCTTCCGCCTCAGCCTTCCAAGTAGCTGGAACTACAAGCGCACGCTACCACGCCCGGCTAAATTTTTTGATTTATTGTAGATATGAGGTCTCGCCAAGTTGTCCAGGTGGGTCTTGAACCCGCGGGCTCAGGCAATTCACTCACCTCGGCCTCCCAAAGTGCGGGATTACAGGCTGAGCCACTGAGCCCGGCTCGTATGTACTATTTTAAAGAGTGAGTCATCTTTCTTGACATTGTCTCTGAATGACGCTTTCCCATTGCTTAACACTATTCTTAAGATATTTATTTGTTTTCTCATTTAAAGATGGAGGCATGTCACGCTCAGTGCTCAGCCTGTAATTCCAGCACTTTGGGAGGCTGAGGTGAGTGGATTGCCTAGCTGTGGGTTCGAGACCAGCCCAGGCAACATGGTGAGACTTCGGCTCTACAATAAAATTTTTAAAACTGGCCGGGCCCAGTAGCACATGCCTGTAGTTCTGGCTACTTGGAAGGCTGAGGCAGAAGTATCGCCAGAGCCCAGCAGGTCGACGCTGGGGTGGCCATGAGTGTGCCACGGCACTTCAGCCTGGGCAACAGAGTAAGACTCCAACTCAAAAAAATAAAATAAAATAATAAAAAATAAAGATGGAGGCAATTCTGCCATTCTCTATGGAATTCAGACCTTGGATGAAGATGGACAAAAAGCATGAGCATTTTCAATGCTCTTGTCTCTACTAGTAAGAACCCTACTAGCTCTTTCTTATGGTGTCCTTTTTGTCTTGCTTTCATATGAAGTAAAATCCCTCAATTTTTAGCATAGGTTAGAATCCTTGGGGAGAACATTATAAACTTATGGCCAAAAAAGAAAGTCATTGTGAAAGCTTACTGTTAATCCACAGTGTCCCATAGACCTTAGATTTGGAAGTACACAATGCCTGTCACTTGCAGAAGAACACAGCAAACCTGATCACAGGATATTTTGGAGTTTCAAATAGGACATGGAAAATTCTAGAAGACTCAGTTTAAACTTTCAGGGAGTACAAAGGGAGGGAGGACAGAGCTAATAAAAAGGAAACCTCCAGCTGGACTAGGGTAACACAATTTGTCCAACGTACTTAAAATGACTACGTATATGGAAATAGAGGGCTGATGTCACACCCAAAAGACAGTACCTTGAGCTGTCCATGCCTGAGGCTATGGTTCAGCATGAATTCATAATAGACAGGTCTATATCATGAATCATTGCACAGGTACTGCCTTAGCATTGACATTTTTTTCTTAGAAGTTTCAGTGGCAACTAAGTCTGATTCAACTTAGTTTTCTTTTGAGCTCATAAACAATAAGATTAGATGCTAAGGAGATAAGATCACAATTTAACTTAAGAAAACCCCCCAATTTAGTATCTATCTTTTAAATGGTTTCAAAGAGGTGAGGAACTTGGGAGAAAAAGAATAAATAGGATTCTGTTTAGAAAAATACTTACGCAGGGAAAAACATGAAGTATGTATAAGTTAATAGGTTAAAAACAAGAGGGAGAAAATAAAACCAAAACAGATGTATGGTAATTATCTAACTTGACAACCAAACAAACACTGAATCAACTGTGACTGTGAACTGGGGGAAGTGTTGGGGGAGACAATGTATATCACAATGGGACAGAGATGATACCTATGTTTGGTAATCAGGTTTATGGAACTCAGTGAGACATTCTAGAGAAAAACAAATAACAATTAAAGGACTAGAACAATTGACTTAACTAGGAAAGATTAAAGCAAGTCAATCCACAAAGCGTGGCCCAGCAATGACTAAAGGGAAATATATTAATAGTTAGCGCCTTTGTGAAGTTGTCAACACCAAGCCGGGCAGGTGTTGGGAATGACAAGGGAGAGTTGAGATGTTGTGGAGGGGCCCAACTATAGGTCAACGAGAAAGAGTTTCAGGGGGCCAGGGAGTGAAGTGGAAAACAAGAAAATTTCTAGAGGAACAACCGGAAAATATTGGACCAACACTCAGAGGGTGGAGCTTTTTCTCCCAAGAGAATGGGTGGAAGTTCGGTCCCTCGAGAGGGCTAAAAGATGTCGCATGGGACACAGGACTTCTCCCATTGCTAGCAATGGACAAACACTCTTCATTCTCTCTACACATAAGCATTTAAACCAGATCTGGCACAGAAACAAAACAAATGGTGTAGATGATAACAACCTCTCACTAAATAGAGTTGAATGCAAAGATAACCCTGCTCCAGGAAGTATATACAAAGAACAACACAGTAAGGGGCAGCTGCCATTCATCATTTGCTAAAATCATGTTTTTACTAATAGAATGGGCCTAATAGAGTTCCTTTTTTTTTTTTTTTTTGAGTTGGAGTCTCACTCCAACTGCTCCCGGCCACCACAGCCTCGACCTGCTGGGCTCCAGTGATCCTTCCGCCTCAGCCTTCCAAGTAGCTGGAACTACAGGCGTGTGCTACCACGCCCGGGTAATCTTTTTTGATTTATTGTAGAGATGAGGTCTCGCCAAGTTGCCCAGGCGGGTCTCGAACCCGCAGGCTCAGCCAATCCACTCACCTCAGCCTCCCAAAGCGCGGGATTACAGGCTGAGCCACCAATATTATTTTAATAAAATTAACTTGGGCTAGGCCTTCCTACATGACCTCATCCACCCTCAGTCTAAAGTATCATCTAAGAACTGATGATTCCAAAATATATCTTTAGCCCCAATCTTTCTCCTTAAACTGCCTAGGTGACACTGCCACTCAATGTCTGATATTCCGTTTTTCCTCTTTCTACCTTTTTCCCTATAGTATTTCGTTTTCTCCCCTCCTCCAAACAGAAGCCAGAGGGACACATTTAAAGCCCAAGCCAGATCATGTTACTCCTCTGTTCAAATTCTTCCAAAGGCACCCCATTTCAAAGTCCTTACCATAGCTACCAAGCCCTACATAATCTGCTTCTACAACACTCATCTCATACCAATCTCCCCTCACTGATTCTGCTCTACCTACTCTGGGCTCCTTGCTGTTGTTGCTTGATTATGCCAACTCATGTTCTCACCTCAGAGCTTTGTACTTATCTCCTCTACCTGGAATGCTCTTCTTTCTGCCAGATATGTGTTTGGCTTGATTCCTCACTTTCTTCAGATCTTGGCTCAAATGTCCCTCATCAGAGAAGCATTACCAGCCCATATAAAACAGCAACCCCCATCATTCTATCACTCCTTACCTGTCCTATTTTCCTTATATCATTCATATTATTAGGTTTTTTGTTTTTGTTTTTTTGAATTGGAGTCTCACTCCATTGCCCAGGCTAGAGTTCACACTCACAGCCACACTCACAGCCACCCCAGTGTCAACATGCCAGGCTCTGGCAATCCTTCCACCTCAGCCTACCAAGCAGCCGGAATTACAGATGCACACTACCATGCCCTGCTATTTTTTTATTTATTGTAGTGATGAGGTCTCATCAAGTTGCCTGGGCTGATCTCAAACTCGCAGGCTACGGTAATCCACTCGCCTTGGCCTCCCAAAGTGCTGGGATTACAGGCTGGGCCACTGAGCCTGGTCCATATTATTAGTTTTATCCATTTGTTTATACTCTGTCTTTTCCCAAACTGCTAGAAGTGTAATTCATAGTAATTATAAGGCTAAAAATGGAACTTTGTTTTACTGCATGCTGAATTCCTAGTGCCTATAACAATGCTGGGCCCTTAGTGAATGCTCATCAAAGATTTGTTGAATGAATGAACGCATGAACAAACTGTTACAGGTGCTAAAAATATAGACATATGGGCTTCCTTCCACTGATAAGGTCGAAGTCTAGCATGTAAAATAATTACTTACAATGTAATGTGATAAACGTGAGTGAAGGGGGCCTGGGAAAGAATGTTGACACCTGCATAGGGCTTTAAAGAACAAACAGAAGTTTACCAGATAAAACAGGAGACTCACAGGAGGATGACCCAGGCAGAGGGAACAGTGTATGTAACAGCGTGATATGGTACAATGTGTTCAGGAAACTGTAAGTCAATCATTATTTCTGGAACATAAATTTTGGAAAGTGTTCTGGCAATTAGGCTGGAAAGGAGCTTATGCTTTATCTGATAAATAAAGGAGAATCCCTGAAGTTTTCTTTTTTTTTGAGTCAGAATTTCACTCTACCAGCCAGGCTGGAGTACACTGGCATGCTCCTGGTTGCCACAGCCTCCACCTGCTGGGCTCAGGTAATCCTTCTGCCTCAACATTTCAAGTAGCTAGAACTATAGGTATGCACAATCACACCCTGCTAATTAATTAATTAATTTTAGGGACGAGGTCTTGCCAAGTTGCCCCAGGGCTCAGGCAATCATCTTGCCTCCACTTCCCAAAGTGCTGAAATTACAGGCATGAGCCACTGTGCCTGATGTGTGAAGATTTTTTAGATAAAGGAGTGGCAAGGTTAACAAAGAAGCATATAAATAAACTAACGGCCGGGTGCTGTGGCTAACACCTGTAATCCCAGCACTTTGGGAGGCAAATGCAAGAGGAGTCCAGGGGTTCAAGTCCAGCCTGGGCAACATGGCGAGACCCCGTCTCTACAATAAATCAAAACCATTAGCTGGGAGTGGTGGTGCATGCCTATAGTTCCAACGACTTGGAAGGCTGAGGTGGAAGAATCGCCTGAATCCAGCAGGTTGAGGCTGCAGTGGCCTGAGTGTGCCACTGCACTCCAGCATGGGTGACAGAGTAAACTCCTACCCAAAAAATAAAATAAAATAAAATAAAATTTTAATCTTACTCCTTTAATTTGTTTTGCTTTGTGTTTTTTTTTTGTTTTTTTTTTTTGAGTTGGAGTCTCATTACATCGATGGCCCAGGCTGGAGTCTAATAGAGGCACGCTCATAGCCACTCCAGAGTTGACCTGCTGGGCTCTGGCGATCATTCCAAATAGCCGGAACTACAGGTGGGCACTACCATGCCTGGCTAATTTTTTTTTATTTATTGTAGAGACAAGGTCTCACCATGTTACCCAGGCTGGTCTTGAACCCCTGAACTTAGGGGCTTCTTCTTGCCTCGGCCCCGCAAAGTGCTGGGATTACAGGCTTGGGACACTGCACTCGGCCTAAATCTTATTCCTTTAAAAAAAAAAAAAAAAAAAAAGCCGGGCTTGGTGGCTCAGCCTGTAATCCCACACCTTGGGAGGCTGAGGTGAGTGGATTGCCTGAGCCCGCGGGTTCGAGACTCGCCCGGGCAACTTGGTGAGACCTCATCTCTACAATAAATAAAAAATTAGCCAGGCATGGTAGCATGCGCCTGTAATTCCAGCTACTTGGAAGGCTGAGGCAGAAGGATCACCAGAGCCCAGCAGGTCGAGGCTGCGGTGGCCGGGAGCGGCCACTGTACGCCAGTCTGGACGACAGAGTGAGACTCCAACTCAAAAAAAAAAAAGAAACTAATGGAGCAACAGCATGGCAGAGGATGGATTTGGATCAACAGGTATGGAGCTGGAAACTGAGACTGGAGTTAAAAAAAACTCAGCTAGGAGAAAATGATGAAACCTTGTCCTCACATTGAGAGTATGACTATATTGGAACTATATGAAATGCTTTAAAAATAGAGCAGAGAACCAAGAAAAACAAGGAGAAAGACAAGTTTCTACTATATGGTATGGCATCAAGTGAGTCACTACAATAGAGAACCCACAAGAACAATACCCACCACCGATAACCTCCCACCTCCCCAGAGGATGACAAATGATAACGTCCATCTAGCCAGTTATGCCTCCAGTGGTCCTCAGACCCTGAAGCTCTAACCTACCTGACGAATTGACTGAAGAGATTTAGATGCCAAGGAAGGTATAGCTGAGTCTGTACTCGACAATACAGAATCTATAATATCAGATTAGTGATACTACAGAATCTGTTTTTCATTCTTAAAGGAAGGCAGTTCTATGGCATAGAAGTTAATAAGGAAAAAGAGTAGACACGAAGCCGGGCTCGGTGGCTCAGCCTGTAATCCCGTGCCTTTGGGAGGCTGAGGTGAGTGGATTGCCTGAACCCGCAGGTTCGAGACCCACCTGGGCAAGCGAGACCTCATCTCTACAATAAATCAAAAAATTAGCCGGGCGTGGTAGCGCGCGCCTGTAGTTCCAGCTACTTGGAAGGCTGAGGCGGAAGATCGCCGGAGCCCAGCAGGTCGAGGCTGCGGTGGCCGGGAGCGGCCACTGCACTCCATTCTGGGCGACAAAGTGAGACTCC
>CAUYQG010072563.1:0-11236 GCA_963574415.1 Tarsius wallacei | reverse complement strand
GCTCTATTCACAATAGCAAAAACATGGAACCAACCATGCTGCCCATCGAAGCTGGACTGGATAAAGAAAATGTGGTACATATACACAATGGAATATTATGCAGCCATAAAGAAGGACAAACATATGGACTTAGCAGCAACTTGGATGGATTTAGAGTCGATCATACTCAGTGACCTATCACAGAAACAAAGAACAGAGTACCATATGTTCTCACTCATAAGCAGACCTTGAACAATTATAATACTATAAGAAAGCGATTGGCAGTAGTGGGAAACTGTCAGGGGAGGCAGTTGGGATTGGCATTTGAGGGAAACTCCTAGGGGAGGGAGGGGCATACCTCATTAACAAGGGAACCTGTATAATCAGTGTTTGTCTATCTAACCATGAATTGTATCCCACATCTTTATAATAATAAAAAAACCATCTGTACTTCTACATCTGGACAGTAATACGTCAATGCAGAAACATAATGTATATTTTCCTATAAAGTTTTGAGGGCAAGAATAGAGATTACACTACAGAGGGTCCCTGACTTTAAAAGATTCGATTCACAATTTTTTTAACTTTATAAAAAGGTTCGATTTACATTTTTTTTTTTTGCTTTATAATGGTGTTAAAGTGATACATACTGAATAAAAATACTGCCGTGGTGGGAGTGGGGACACAACATCATATGGATACCTGATCTCAAGCCAGGCAAAGTAGGGACCAAAGGGAGGCCCAAACTTTACCTGTACGATGACCACTTGTATACCTAATCCTGCATTGTAGCCCAGATAAATAATAAAATTTAAAAAAGATAGAAGATGGGTATTGAATTTATATAACATGTAGGTAAGGATTAGGTAATTATATGTGTAAAATAATATAAGTATTACAAACCTTGATAATATAAAAATAATAATTTTAGCTTACAAAAATGATAAGCAATAAAAGAAGATGGTAGAGAAATTGTAGACCTGATCTCATGTATTTTACAGTACAAAATAAATGGAAACCTTTCTGATTTGAAGCATGCAAAGAATCAATGGGTCTAACCTTATATTTCTATTTGCACAATCATTTTTATTAACTGTGGAATAATGTTTTAATGATAAATATTTTGTGAAGAAATTCTTTTCTGATATTTAACAATTATTTCAAACTCATTTGTTTATTAAAATTCAGTACTGGAAAGATTGAACAATTAACAAATAGCATTTGCCAGAATGATTCTCATCTTTAGAAATGTGTTCTAACTATTCATATATCTTACCTATCTTATTATACACATGGCAAATTGATAGTTGGAATTATGATGCCTAACAGTAATATGTTTTATATATGTCCATATATATGTGTGTGATACTTACAAGTAAAGGGGACAAAGGGAAATGTGTGAGGGAAGAACTCAGAGGAGGAAGAAGGGTGGGAGAGATGAGGGAGAAATGAGAAACAGAGAAGAGACTCCTAAAATTGACTTGCTAGGAGTAGAAGAGGGTTTTTAAAATAACAGGAATTGCAAATATTCACTATAAATGTATTTATTACATGTGGCAATGTGAAGCCCCTAGAGAAATGATAACCATCTGATAGAGGCAGCTGAGGAAACAAAGAGAAGGACACATGTCTAAATTTGGTTTTACAATGGAGCAGAAATAAACAAGCTATAAAATACAAAGTAAAGATTGAGACTTCAGCAGAAAATAGAAATTGAAGCTGAAGGGGACAGGGAGAGACACACACTCAGGAATTCCTGGAACTCTGGTGAAGGATTTTGCATAGGATGTGGGATAGGAGAACCAGTTATTCCAAGGATTCTAGTGGAAACTGGTATCTGAGTCACAGTCACACACCTCCCTTGCATCAAAGCTGTCTGGCATTATATTATGCCCTGCCTCACACAGGGAGAAGCCAGGGAGTCTTAGTGAAAGAAAACACTTACGAAGCCAGTCTAGTGACAGAGATTGCATTTACACTCAGTTTTCCCTATCTGCAAATTCTAAAATATTTCACAAACACTCTCTTCTCTGAGTAGTGGAATATATATTATTATCTCAACTTGAGAGATGTGGATAATATCAGAAACGATATGACCTGAGACTATTTTTCACTTAGCAGCCAATTCAACTTCACCAATTCTAGGAAACTGTCAGAGCAATCCACTCATTCTTCAACTCAGTTTGAGCCTTTAATTTAATTACTTGCTATTTTAAAACTCAATTTTGAGTCAGACTTTCCAATAGGCATCATAATACCTACAGATCATGAGTCACAGATCATGAGTTATAGCAGCAGAAGTTGTCCAAGAGAAGTGTCATCAAAGAACGTAATCCTTCCCCTTGACATTATTATGTTGCATAGTATCACCGGATGTCTACTAGAGAATTTGGCCATTTTCCTTTGTTGATTCAGCTCTCACCTCTGATATGGCTGGAGCTACTGCTACTCTGAGATGTAGCGGTCTCTACCATCTGATGCCTGACTAGGACAGTCTCTGCCTCTGTTTCCTTCTTGAAGTAATTCTCCAGCAGGGACAACAGCTCTCAAGCTTAGTCAGCATCATCCCTCAGATCTCCTCCAGGCTTTGAGGGAGACCTAGAAAAAGAGTATGGAGGCTGCCTCAAAAAATGCAGGCTATGAACTCATGGCCACCATCTTGCCTATTTGAGGTGGAACCAACAATGCTGCTGCCACTTTCAATGGCTACAGGAAGGAAAAGAGAATTTTGCCTGTCTCTTTTGTTTTCAAATCTCCAGTTTTAAAAACAGAGCTTTCTCATATCACCATGCACTCAACCCATTCTGTTTCTCTATTCTTCTCTCACAAGCACGTAATTCCTCAAGATGGAAGGGTTAAATATATTTATTTGAAGTGGAAAGCATTACTTGCTTTGTAGTATTACTATTTTTGAGCTCTTCAGATAAAGTTGGACAGAATTCTCTAGAATTCAGACCTATGAAACTAAATGAGAGACCTCTAACTCTTCATGATTTCTGAGTTCATGTATTTTAAAAAGTCTACTGATCCTTATCAAACATCAAAATGACAGGAAGCCCACAAAAATGTTAACTTATAAAGAAATTTAGTTGGTTTATGAGACCAACTAAAGCAAAAATAATACTGTGTGAATTTAGTGGCTTAATTGTGCCTGGATTAGTTAATTAGGTAATTAACATAAGAATGTGCTTTTCATATTAGCTCTCTGTATATTTATAATAGAACTGTTCATAAGATGAGCAAATCTGACATTGAGAAGTACTAATTAATTTCTGAAATGGAAACGTTCATTTGCTAAAGTACTTTCTCATTGTCTTCTTCAGAGAAGTGATATAGCACCTTATCTGCTAGATCATCTTTCTTGAAAATTGCATTTTTAAAACTTTTTAAATTTTAATTTTCACATTATTTTAAAAGCATATATAAATATAACCAAATATCTTTTATACACTTGTCATAAAATGATCTACACAGCTGTTTCCTTGGCTTTCTACAAGAAATTCTGGGAATTCTTGACACCTTTATCAAGTTATAATTCGCACTGAAAAAATCATTGAATTCACAGGGCACTTCTGTTATGACTGAAATGTAACTTCTGGTACATAGAGTTTCAAAAGTTCCATGACTTAAAATAAACAGAAAACTATTGTTTTTTAAATGTAACAATTCAGGTGGTCTTCCATTTTATTTCCTTCCGCATGGCTGAGGCATGGTCAGAGGCCCAATGAAATGGCCTTTCTCAACCTGGGGGCCTTAAAAATGCAATTATTTTCTTAAGACAGAGGGACGCTGATAGTGCTTCCTTTATTGCTTTTATGGTTGGAGCAGGTGCTGAGGATACAAAAAGCCTCAATAAACTACACATCTTTTTTCTAATCGATTTCTTTACCTATTTAAATAAATAAAAAAAAGTAAGGGAGTTGAGCAATCACAGTATTATTTTTATCCCTGATAGCAGTGATATGGAGATAGTGGTTTATATCTGTGAGAAAGTGGGGTTCATTACACTGAACTCCAAATTATACAGAATTTCCTACTCAATTATGCAAACAATGAAATACAAGAATTGAAAAAGAATGGCTTGCCCCCTAACACAAAGAAGACAAGGGGATGCAACAGACTCATATTCTCGGCTGAGAAAAATAAAAAGAGACTGGATATTTATAAACCGAATCCTTAAAAGAGTGACTTTGAAGTGCACAATGAAACTTCCTTTGAGTCATCTCATGAGATGCCACATTCTACAGATATGGAACTGTGACTATGAGAAATTTAAAGCTTTGATACTACTGATTAGTTTGAGCTCTTATTCTAAAGACTTTAAAATTTATTTTCTTCTAAGAATTTTCAGATATATTTACTTTTTAGAAAAATTGTCTATGTCAGCTATATTTTAAAATTAATTGGTATAGAATTGTATGTGGTTTTAGGTGAGTTATCTAGAAAAATGTTTCAAAATTTCTGTGTATATATATATTTTATATATATTTCTTGTTTAATATATTATATATACAATGAGTTGACAGCATAATATTTAGAGAATATGGTCTGTACAACTTTTGTCATTTGAATTAATTGCTATATTATGCAGTCTAAGAAATAATTGATTTTTACAACTATTCTACAGTCTTTTAGAAATATACATTCATATTTGAATGTTAAAATTTATACAATGTTTTAAGTCAATCTAGTTGTTTATTTTGTTTAAGCAATTTAAAAAATCTTTTTTTTTGGTAGTTAGAAAACTCTTTGCCCATCACAATATTTCTTATTTGTTTTTTTTCTTCCTTTTTTGCATGATCCAACTTAAAAAAAACTCACTTATTATTATGTTTTATTTTCATTTTGGTTTTTATGTATTTGTGCATTTTTAAAAAGTTTATCAATTTCTGGTTTTATTTTTATGCTTGCTTTTCTATTACTTATTTTTTGTTTCTCTAATATATCAAATTGTACCATCTATTCTCTTTCCTGTCACCTAATAAACTTACATAAGATCATTTAACACTTAGTAGTTTTATTTAATTCAAAAGTCTATAATTTTGACTTTGAGTTTCCATTAAAAACAAATTTAGTTTATTATTTGACACTTTGCTAAATTATCAAATTATAGCAGAATACACATGCAAGAAGTCTGAAAGTTTTTATTTTGCTTGTCTTTTCTTAGAAGTTGCTTGCAAATATAATTCAGAAAACAAGAAATAGAACAGCAAAGAGGATTAAGTGGAATCTCAGAGACAGAGATCTCAAATTATAACTGGAGGAGTAGGAAGTCTCAGAATGCCACTATGCAAAGTCTCTAGAAACCAACCAATCTGAACAATAGGTTTATGATGAGAAGTCTAGAGTTTACAGCTTGTTCAAGAAAATAACTTAAATTTTATTATATAAATAGGATTGCATATGCCTTTTTCATGTTCCTTTAACATTATCATCATATTCAAAAATAAATTTACACTCATTAGTATGTTGCATAAGGTCTCACATGCACTATTCTTGGAACATGCAAAGTAACTTCAAGTCTTATTTTTTTTTCACCAAAATCCTGTTATCTTTTCATTATTCTAGGTATCAGGAAGGATATGATAAAGATAAGGCCACTCTTCCCTTGGAGATTATTATATTTTAGAAAGGGAAATAGACAGAAAATTATTGTAAAATGATAAAGATTATTCAAGTTGTTTCAGAGAATAATAAAACACAATTAAAAAAAAGTTTTGTTTTTTTTTTGAGTTGGAGTCTCACTCTGTCACCCAGACTGGAGTACCGTGGCCGCTCCCGGCCACCGCAGCCTCGACCTGCTGGGCTTCAGCGATCCTTCTGCCTCCGCCTTCCAAGTAGCTGGAACTACAGGCGCGCGCTACCCCACCTGGATAATTTTTTGATTTATTGTAGAGATGAGGTCTCACCAAGTTGCCCAGGCGGGTCTCGAACCCACTGGCTTAGGCAATCTGCTTGCCTCAGCCTCCCAAGGCACGGGATTACAGGCTGAGCCACCGAGCCCGGCTATAATTTAAAAATTTAAATGGATGTTTTGAAGGTAGTCATATCCCCTTTGAGGGGATGAAGTGAAACCAAAAGAATGAGAAAATGCCAGTTATACAACTGTTGGAGGACAAACTACTTCAAACAGAGGGACTGAGTAGTCGGCGTATCAAGTATAAAGGCCCTAAGGCAGGATCTCTTTATGACTAAACAAGAAGATGAAGAAGTTCAAGGTTGCTGGAACATAATTAATAAGGGATTGGGTGATAGAGGATGACAATGAGGAGGCAGGCAGAGACAAACATCAAATATTAGAAACAACCTCATAATGAGGGCAATGTCCAAGAAGATAACAACAAAATGTCAATTACCATAATCAGACTGGCAAACCATTTAAAAGCCTGATGAGTACCACATGTTGAAAAGGCAATTGTTTATAATTACTTGTTGTAGTACACATTGGTATAACTACCCTGGGGAGCAATGGACTTATCTGTAAATTTTAAAATGTCCATTTTGTATGATCTATGCTCCCCCTCCAAGGTATATGTCCCAGAGAAATAATCTCATGTAAGCATCAAGTTTTTCATAATATTGTTGTTAATACAACAATAAAATGGACTGGAAACAACCTAAATGTACATCATTGGGAGGATAAATAATAAGCAAGGAATACTCGTAACAAATACTTTATAGAAGTAGAAATGCATAAATAAGAGTTATATGTCGTCTTCTAGATGAAGTTTATAAACAATGCTGAGGGGACAAAATGTCACAGATAAATACATATAATGCAGTTCTGTTCATGTACATTGTTAGCTTTTAATTTTGAATTAATTAGAAACTAAGCCGGGCTCAGTGGCTCAGCCTGTAATCCCGCGCTTTTGGGAGGCTGAGGTGAGTGGCTTGCCTGAGCCCGCGGGTTTGAGACCCGCCTGGGCAACTTGGCCAGACCTCATCTCTACAATAAATCAAAAAATTAGCCGGGTGTGGTAGCACGCACCTGTAATTCCGGCTACTCGGAAGGCTGAGGTGGAAGGATCGCCAGAGCCCAGCAGGTCGAGGCTGCGGTGGCACAGTCTGGGCGTCAGAGTGAGACTCCAACTCAAAAAAAAAAACAAAAAAAAAATTAGAAACTAACAAGACGTTTCAAAAGAATACAGTGAGATCCACTGTATTTATTATTTGGCTTATCTCAATAGTAACATCTTACATAATTACTCATGCATAGTACATTATAAACCCAGGAAACTGACATTGTCCTAATACAATTAGATTATAAACCTTTATCAGATATCATCAATTTTTACTTGCACTCATTTTGGGGCGGAATATGTGTATGATCTATATGTATAAATTCTATGGCATTTTATCACCTGTGTAGGTTTACATACCGCCATCACAAACAAGATACAAAACTATTTCTTCACCATATGGAAAATTCCACATGTTATTTCTCTATAGTCATACCCTTCTTCTAAACCATGATGATCATGAATCTCTTCTTCATCTACATACTTTTTTTCATTTTGAGGATGTGATATAAATGGGATCATAGTGTAGACAACATTTTGATACCGTTTTTTAAAACCCAGCACAATGTTGTTGAGTTTCAATCGTCCAATAATTTGTTTATTTTCATTGCTGAGTAGGATAATGGATGTACTAGAATTTATTTAACCATTCATCCCTTGAAGGATATTTGCGTTGTTTTCTGTCTGAAGTTCTTACAAATGAAGCTGCTATGAGCATTTGTATCTAAGTTTTAGTGTAAACATACATTTCAATTGTCTTGAAGTGACATGGCTGGGTCATATGGCAACTGTATGTTTAGGCTTAGAACAAAGTGTCAAACTGTCTCCAGAGTGACAGTGTTATTTCACATTCCTATTAGCAGTGTATGAGAGACCCGATTTCTCCACATCCTTCCCAGCATTTGGTACCCGATTATTTTAGCCATTTTAATAGGTTGTTAGTGATATCTCATTAGTGTTTTAACTTGTATTTCTCTAATGGCTACTGATTTTGACATGTTTATTTATCGTTTATACATGTTATTTGATTAATCCAATGTATTCATTTTTATTTTTTATATTTTTTATAGAACTTTATGTCTAAGAATTGTTTTTCCCAAAGATTCTCTCTTACGCTCTCTTCTAAAAAGTGTGCAACTTAACATTTAACTTTTATTTTAGTTTTTGTTTAGTATCCTTTTTAATTTTTTACATTATTTTAAAACATTTTTTGTGGTATAATACACATGAAACAAAATTCACCATTAGTGACATTTAGTACATTCATAGTGTTATGTTACCATCACCACTATCTATTTTCAGAACATTTTAAAAATCAACCTAAAAGAAACCTCGTATGAGGTAAGCAGTCATTTCCTACCCTCCATTCCCTCAGCCCCTGACCACCACTAATCTGCTTTCTGTTTCTAAGAATTTCCTTTTTCTGGATATTTTGTTTGAATGGAATTATAGCATATGGGACCTTATGTGTCTGATCTCATTTTTAATTCTAATTTGTGCTCTTATAATTTTAGTTTAACCATCCATTGTTACCTTGAACTGACTATATTTTGCAAACATAAAGGTTATAACTGTCTCTAAGCAACTTTTAATGAAATTTTTAGATACATAATAGTTGTACAAATTTGTGGATATATGTGATATTCTGATACAAGTATACATTGTGTAATAATAAAATGTGGGTTATTAAGATATCCATCACCTCAAACTTTTATCCTTTCTTTATGTTGGGAACATTCCAAATCTATTTAAAATATACAATAAATGATTGTTAACATTTTACTTTTAGACCTGTGTTTCATTTTGAGTTAATTTTTGTAAAAGGTTTGAGGTTTATGTTCAAGAGATTTTAGTCTATTAATGTGTAATTAAAGTGCAATTGTTTCAGCACCATTTGTTAAAAACACTATCTCCATTGAATTGTCTTAGCACTTTTATTGAAAATCAGTTGAGTACATAGTTTTAGATCTATTTCTAGGTTCCCTAGTCTATGACATTGATCTTTGTGCTGATTCTTCTATCAATACACACTATTTTATTTACCATAGTTACATTGTAAGTATTAAAATTGTGTTATATGACTCCATTCACGAATATAGCTACAAAAATATGCTAAGTTTTTATAAGAATTATGTTAAATGTATTCATCAACTTGGGCAGAACTGACATTTACTATGTCAATCCTTCTAATCCATCTACATGGCATTTCTCTTTATTTATTTAGGTGTTCTTTGCTTTCTTTAATCAAAATTTTATAGTTTTTCTACATGTAGTTTCTGCATTATGTTTTGTTAGATTTATACCTAAATATTTTGTTTTTAAAGGTATCATTTTATAGATGTTATATGCCTTTAATTTTTGGTTTTTGATAGATTATTGATAGTATAAAACATGATTGATTTTATGTGTTGATCTTGTATCCTGTGGCACATCAACCAACAGAATAATATCTGAAATAAGTGGATTCTAAAATTAATCCTTAAATGGTAACTTAAAACAAAAAAAGGAGCAATTGACCTATCAGAGATTAAAATACAATATACAAAACTGTGGTAATAAACACAATATGATATTGGCAGAGAATAGATAAATATATTAACAAGACCAAACAGAGAATCCACACTCATGCATAAATATATGGAAATACATATTTTATATAAGAAAATCAACATGTGATAAAATAATCATTTCAAATCACTAATAAAAAGTGAGACTTGTTAATACATGACTTTAGAAAATTTGATTAACATTAAAAACTTACTCAGGACACATCCTCAGATATCATAGAGTAAAATATAACAACAATTAGGACAAAAATATTACAAAACTATAGGGTGATATTTTTATATTTTAGGATAAGAAAAACTTCATAAAGGCCAATAACTGAGAAGTCATAAAGAAACTGATTCATAAGTGGGATTTCTTAAAAATTAAAAACTTTTATTTGGTAAACGCCGCCAAACACAAAGTTAGAAAAAAAAGTGACATTCTGAAAAAAATATTTTAAATAATATAAAAAAATCAGTATCTTTAATATGTAATACTTATAAACCAGTGTATTTTAACAATTTTCTTGTTTGGAAAAAAAAAAGTACAGCTCGCTGCCACGTTCATCTAATTTTACATTAATACATTCTTTGAGGTTGAAGCAAATTGGATTTTTTTTTAAATTTTTCATTTTGAAGATGTGGGGCACAATTCAGGGTTAAGTATACAAATGTTCATTATGCAGGAACCCTTGTTGATAAGGTGTGCCCAACCTCCCCTGACAGTTTCCCACTACTGCCAATCCTGCCACCCCTGCCCTCGCAGTTTCCAGTTGCTGCCAATCCCTTCCTTATAGTATTATGATAATTGTTCAAGGTCTGCTTTTGAGTGAGAACATGTGGTATTCAGGTCTTTGTTTCTGTGACAGATCACTCAGTAGTATAGCCTCTAAGTTCATCCAAGTTGCTGTGAAGTTTATAGTTTTGTCCTTTATGGCTGTGTAATATTCCATCAGGTATATGTACCACATTTTTTTTTAATCCAGTCCTCTTTCAATGGGCAGCACTGTTGGTTCCATGTTTTTGCTATTGTGAATAATGCTGCAATAAACATGCTTGTGTATCTTTTTCACAGAGTGATTTGAGTTCCTCTGGGTATATTCCCAGTAGGGGGATTGCGGAGTCTTTTAGATCTTTTAGGAATCACCAAACTGTTTTCCACAGAGCTTGTACTGGTTTACACTACCATCAACAATGCAGAAGTGTTCCCTTTTCCCTGTATTCTCTCCAGCATCTGTTGTTTTTTGAGTTATTGATGATGGCCATCCTGACTAGAATTAGGTGGTATCTCAATGTGGTTTTAATATGCATTTTTTTGATGACTAGAGAGGCTGAGCATTTTTTCACGTACCTATTCAGAACATGGTACTGGGAAACCTGGTTGACCACATGCAGAAGATTAAAACAAGACCCCTACTTATCACCATACACAAAAATCAACTCTAAATGGATCAAAGACCTAAACATAAAACCTCAAACTATAAGAACCTTAGAAAATGCAGAAGAAGCTGGGCTCGGTGGCTCAGCCTGTAATCCCATGCCTTGGGAGGTTGAGGTGAGTGGGTTGCCTGAACCCGCAGGTTCGAGACCTGCCTGGGCAACTTGGTGAGCCCTCATCTCTACAATAAATAATAATAAAAAAACTAGCCAGGTGTGGTAGCGCGCGCCTGTAGTTCCAGCTACTTGGAAGGC
>CAUYQG010072559.1:0-21471 GCA_963574415.1 Tarsius wallacei | reverse complement strand
CCCTTTTCTTCTGTGTTTAATACTTTCTTAAGAGTTTCTTGTAGGGTTGGTCTGGAGGCAGCATAAGTTCTTAGGGATTGGATGTCTGGGAAAGATTTTAATTCTCCCTCACTGATGAAGCTTAGCTTGGCTGGGTAGGTTATTCTTGGTTGAAATTATTTATCTTTGAGAACCTTGAATATTGGACTCCAAGCTCTCCTAGCTTGAAGGGTTTCTGTAGATAAATCTGCTGCTATTCTGATTGGTCTTCCCTGGTAGGTAATCTGATGTTTTTCTCTTGCTGTTTTTAGGATTTTTTCTTTTATACCTACTTTGTTCAGGTGGATTATTATGTGCCTTGGAGTTGATCTTCTCATTTGTTGTCTTGCTGGGGTTCTCTGAATTTCTTGTGTTTGAATTTTCACATCATTCATGAGGTGAGTGAAGTTTTCTTGAATAATTCCATGGAATGTTTGTTCCAGGGTGGTCTCTGTCTCTCTTTCTGCCTCAGGAAGGCCAATTACTCTTACGTTCATTCTCTTGAAGTAATCGCTCATCTCTTGAAGGTTTTGTTCTGTCTTTTTAAGCTTCTTTTCTATGTTTTTTAACAGTTTGGTTTAGTTCTATATTTTGATCTTCAAGTTCTGAGATTCTGTCTTCTGCTTGGCAAAGTCTGCTTTCCATGCTTATTAGTTTGTTATTTATTTCAATCACAGTATTCTTTACTGCTGTTATCTCATTTATCAACTCCTTCCTATTTTCCTCTTGTCTCTCCTCAATTCTTTTTAGTCTCTCTATTAATGTCTTGATGTCTGGGTTTGTGGTATGTGACCAGTCATTCTGGGGGCTCTTCATTGTTTGCATTCCGAAGTCTATTTTCCCAATATCTGATCTCCCAGGGGTCTATGTGATACCTATATTCTTCTTCTGATTTTTCTTCATTTGTGTAGATTTGCCTCCCCATTTTTCCTTTTTATTTATTTCTCCCTCTGTCTTCAAATGTGTTTTTAAGGGGTGGTGGGGTTATTTTTGCTTCTGTTTGCTCAGTCTCCTATTCTTCCTTATGTGAATCTTCTGGCTTTGTTCTATTCTGAGGTTGGACTGTAGGTTGAGGGTTATACCTTTTGCAGCTTTGAGATTTGAAGGGGGAGCTGTGATTCAAAATTTATCTGCAGATCCCAATATCCACTAATAGATGTATGGATATGCTGGATCCTGCTTCCCACTGCCTTGTAATCTGTTCATGAAGTTGGGGTATTGGTTTGCTCCCAGGAAGTAAAATGATGTAAGAAAAGGGAAAGAAATGGAACAGGGAGAGGGGAAAGTGGAAGGTGAAGACAGGAGAGTAAAAGGGAGAACAGACAGTGGTACCCACTAATAAATGAAAATAGACCTGAAGACAGATAAGAGTAAGAGAAAACAAAAATAAAAACAAACAATCAAACAAACAAAACACAGCGACAACAACAAACTAGGACATTTAACCATACAGATACACAAGCTGAACAAACTCCTTAAGATGTACTGTTCCCTTACATAACCATGAGGACTTAGCTCCCAAGTTGGAGGTTAGGCAGAGCTAGGTGGGTGAGTCACTGCAGGTCTCTGCCTGGTCACAAGGCTCCAGCTGTTCTCTGGTCCCCTGTAGTCAGGGGCAAGTTGGGGGAGGTGGAGTGCAAGACTGCTGGGCGTTGCTGGTCAGCATAGTGGTCAGGGTGGCTAGGGGTGGGCAGTGTGGCCACCAAGGAAGCCCAGAGCTCCACGGGGAAGGAGCCTTGGACCTCCCTGGGCAGCTGAGGCTTGGGCCTGGTGGGGCACTTCAGTCAGGGGGGAAGTCCATAGCTCTGAGGAGTGGGCATGGAGGGACTCTGCAGGAGTGGCAGCTCAAGGCGGGGTTGGACGCTTCAGCCAGGGTGGGAACCTGGAGCTCCAAAGTACCTGGATAGGGGCCTGGAGTTCCAAGGCGCCCGGGCATGGATGCTGGGGGCCTCCACAGTGGTTGCGGCTCAAGGTGGGGCTGGGTGCTTCAGTCCAGTTGGGGGCGTAGAACTCCGAGGCACAGGCACCGGGGCCTCTGTGTGGGTGGCAGCTCAAGGCGGGGTTGGGCTCTTCAGCCTAGGCAGGGGCGCAGAGCTCCGAGGCATGGGCGCTGGGGGCCTGCATGGGCAGCAGCAGCTTTGGGTCTAGTGGGGCACCCCAGGAAGGGATGGAGCCTGCAGCTCCGAGGGGCGAGCACCACGGCCACCCTGGGCAATGGTGACTTGAAATGGGGTTGGGCGCATCAGCCAGAGCGGGGACTCGGACATCCAAAAGGCAGGTGGTGGCAGCAGCTTTGGGCCACACGCAGGGCACATCAGCCAGGAATGGAGCTGGTATCTCTGAGGGGCGGGTGCCTAGAGCCTCCCTGAGTGATGGCGGCTTGAGATGGGGCTGGACGTCTCACCCAGGGTGGGGACCCGGAACTACGAGGGGTGAGCACTGGGGCGGCTTTGGGCCGCGCACAGGGCACTCCAGCCAGTGATGGAGCCTGTAGTTCTGAGGGGTGGGCGTGGAGGGCCTCCAAAGGCTGCCACGGTCTGAGACTGGGCTGGACGCCCAGCCAGAAAGGGAGCAGGCAGCGGCTGGGTGCCCGGCAGATCAGTGTAGCCAGCAAGGGAACCCAGATCTCCACAAGGCGGTATCCCAGGGCCTCCACAGGCAGGTGGCAGGTGGCTTGGGGCCGGGTGGGAGGGTGTAGCCAGGGAGGGAGCTGGGAGCTCCAGGCGGCTGGGGCCCAGGGCTGCCTGAGGTGGAGCAGCAGTGGCAGACGGGCTGCTGTAGCCAGTGCTGCGTGGAACCGAGGGTGTCCAGGCCTTGGACCAGTATGGCTGGCGGTGGACGGGGGTTTGGGGGAGGAACTCACTTTCAGAGAATCTCACAGTCCCACCTGTGCTGTTGCCATCTTACCGGAACTTCTCTATAGATGATTTGAGTCACAAGGACAAGTAAAAGAAAATGTCATTACCTATATCACAAAATCATACTTAGCCACAATTCCCAGAATTATAGATAAATTTGGAAACCACCTCACATCTTTATCTAAAAAAGTAAATGCTCTCCAGAAATTTCCTAAAAATTTACAAATGATTTCATTCAATATACATTGCCATTTTCCCAATAGTAGCAATTTACCTAAGAATTTGAAATGTATTTAAGCTCTATAACGTATTTATAATAGAATCCATTAAAGAAAACTCATGAAAAAGTATATTTAGCTCATCAAAAAGCTACTATTTTTTTAAAAAATACATGTGTTACCACCTATCAATCTTGAACTTACAGCAGCTACATTGGAAGCCACTGTAGAAATGTCCCCTAATGCCTGGGTTGTGCTCTCGAAAGAGTAATTTTCAACTTTGGCTACTCATTATTATTATCATTTTTTTAGACTCAATGATCAGCCTTTATTTCAGATCAATTAAATCAGCCTCTGGAGGCAGAACCAGGCATCACCTTTTTTTAAAAAGCTTTCTTATTGATTCCAATGTGCAATAAAATATAAAGGGTATTCCTGAAAGGCACTCCTGTTTTATATAAAGTCTTCTTCCTCTTCAGAAACCATTGAGCTTCTGAAGATTAGTATTTTTTTCAATGCACAATTTTTATAAAAACAGAGACTCTGGTGTGAACGGAACAGTGTGCATTAAGAGGTACAGGTCATTGATTATTTGAGTATATTTTAAAGGTCAACTATACCTGCAGATGATTAGGTACATTTATATTATTGTACTTGAAAGGAACAAATTTATAACAGTAATATCAGTCTCGGTAATAGTCAAGACTGAGTTGTCTTCCCCAACAAACATGAAAATTACTGGATCATACTTAAGAACATGATGAGAATTGAGAAGCAATGTACGCTCTGTCTTGTGTTCTTCATGCTTCTACATAGTTACTAAAGTAACTGGATTCAATTTTCAGCCTTCCTTCTAATTTTCTCAGAGAATCGAATATAATTTTTTCTTATCCAATCAACTTATGTCCTCTCACACTTGTGCTTATAAGTTCTTCATGCTCACGTTTACTTCAATTTATAAGTAACTATATGTCAGTAGTTCTCTTCTGGCATGCAAACTGCTCAATTATCTTCCTTGCCATCATCCTTATCATGTTGCCTTTCCAACTTTTTTTGTCGTTGTTAAATGTTTTACATTTTATAGCTTAAATGTCATTCTTCTGTCTTGTTGATTTCCAAGTCTTCTCTTTTCTCCACAGTTGAAGCCCCATTAAATATAATATTTTTTATAAGGATCACATTGAAGTGGCATTGGGAGAAAAGAGATCTTTTTGGTTTTCTCCAACCATGACTTAGACTTAGAGCATAAATGTTTAATATTAGTTTTTGTTTTTTAGAGTTGGTATCTCTTTGAAGAACAGGCTTTTTCTTTAGTTATTTGTGTTTAAACAGACACTCTCGGCTTCTGAAATTAGCCTACGTACATCAAAAGAAAGAAGAAAATAAAAAAAGAGAAAAAGAGTGAAAAGGAGGAAGGGAGGGAGGGAAGAAGGGAGGAAGAGAAACAAGTGAGGGAGGGAGAAAGGAACCTTGAGGTCTCTATTGAATGGGAAATATCTGATATCAAGAGGAAGACCTTGCCTTAAAAAATAAGTAATTGTGAAAAGACAAGTCGCTGTCAATAATTACTAAACATCCTGAAAAATATTTTATCCAGGCTGGGCGCAATGGCTCAGCCTGTAATACAAGCACTTTGGGAGACCGAGGCCTGAGCCTGGGGGTTCGAGACCAGCCTAGGAAACTTGGTGAAACCTTGTCTCTACAATAAATCACAAAAACTAGCTGGGCTTGGTGGCATGCGTCTGTAGTTCCAACGACTTGGAAGGCTGAGATGGAAGGATCACAAAAAGCCATCAGGTCAAGGCTGTGGTGGCTGTGAGCATGCCACTGCACTCCAGCCTGGGCAACAAGAGTGAGACTCCCACTCAATTAAAATATATATATATATATATATATATATATTCCTATCCATAAACTTTTTCCTGCAACTCAGTTTCCTAATTTAGCCTTCCAGTGTAACTGTCAGACAAGCCTCACTTGATTCCTTCTGAAGACAAAGGGAAATCCTTGTGGAACAACTACCTCACTGTGATATCTTTGTGATCATATTTATCAAATTTTACTAAATTCAGCACAGGTTCCCAGAGATGGGAACTCAAACTCCAGGTGATACAAATAATTAATAAATTACTATCCTTCCAATTGCAAATGATAGAAAAAATTAAGCTCAATTTATTATATGTCAGGTTATTGGTTTCCATAAAAATGCAAGTATCAAAGATCAACAAAGCTATACCGAAATTAAAGTGGCAAGGGCGGATTTTAATCAGTAATACACTATTGCAATGAGGAAAAGTATCCAATGTAAATCGAATTCAACTTTGATTTGTACAGAGGTGACTGGTGATTTTAAGAACAAGGAACAGGGCAAAGTGGAGGGTGGCAGTGAACAGCGAGGGATTCAATAGTGTAAGGGAAGTGAAAAATTACAAAAGTGGGAAGGGGGATTAGTCCATGTGAAACTCATCTGGGTGTGCTTATGGGTGTTTATGGAAGTTAAGGTCTTACCCTACCAAAGAGACTGAGAGAGAGCGACCCTATCTTCAGATTCTAGCTGGGACAGTAAATTATTCCCCCATAGCCTTGAGTTTTCTCAGGTGGGCACTTTAAATTAGGCTAGAATCATCCCAGGAATGCAGCCTCAGGCTGTTAGAAATGCTGTTGTTTTGTTCAAATCTTTATAGATGCCTATTTGAGAAAGGGCTCAGAGAAACCTGGCTAGATTTTGTCAAAGACAATCATTGTCACAAGTCAGGGAGAGAGCTATCACCCTTGGTTGCACACAGCAGCTCAAATGACTTAATCAGTATTCATCATTCCCTATCTCACAGCTCTGCTTTTTGTTATGGTGTCACTCCTAAGCAAGGTAACTGCTTTTGGTAATGCCTGTAGCACCAAGCTCTTCTTGCCACTTACCTCACTAATTCCAGTGCGATAGAGTGTCTGCTTCTTTCTAGTCTCTGTAGGTGAGGCCAGATTTTTATCTCTATTCTTTTAGGGTTTTTCTCTGGGCCTGAGGATTAAATTGACATAAGACAGATCTCCAAGAGAAAAGCATACAAATTTATTTAATATTAGTTTTACATGCCACAGGAGCCTTCATACGGAAACAAAGACCCAAAGATGCAGTTAGAGTCAAACATTTATATAACAAATTGGACAAAGGGTAGTAAATAATGTTTGTACAAATTCCTCTTAGCCTCAGATTTCCATCCTTGATGGTAAGAATGGTGCTTTCCTTCTGGTTCAAGGGAACATCTTTTACATGAGAATTTAGATACTGCTTTTAATAAACAGAGGAAGGTCAGACTGATCTTACAACCACTGGTCTTCAAATGCCTTTAACTTGAAGCACTCAATATACCAGAGTGGCATATTTTGGGTGACATGTTCTTAACTCCTTAATTACTCTAGCAAAAGTTCCAAGAATTAGCACTAATTGACGGCCTGAATAATGTCAGCCATCCCTGAGCCAAACACTGAGTAATGGATGTGATGTTCTTGTTGGAGGAATCTCTTTCATATGACTACTTTTGAATCCAAAATTGTAATCACCCTACCTAAATTATGTAGTCTGAGACAGGATGAGCAGTTATCACTATGAAAATTGTTCTATTGCTAAATAAAAGAAGAAAGGATGCTTGTCAGATAACAAAAAATAAACAAAAAATGTACAACTTATTTTTTCAACTTTTACATATACCTTTTCATAAGATAAATGATTTATTGTGTGTAAACATCTATATGAGGCATTGATCAGGAAGATACTGACTCACATATGAGAGTGGAAGAAATCTTTACAGGCTTGGCATTGCAAACTTATATTTAGAGAATTATAAGTAGATCATACTTTTTCTAATAAAGATCATATTTGATATTTTTTAAAGGCATGAATGTAACACATTTTTTTTCCTAGGTGTTGTTCTGCAATTCCATGATTCATATTGCTTGTCCTTCTTAAACCTGGATTTGAATGACTATTAGCTTATAATCTTAACTAACTGCTTTTCTACACTTGAAAAGGAATATTTATAAATGACTAAGAAATCAAAATCCACATGACATCTGTTGCTCACAGCCAGAACATTACTCACTCACTTTCATTGTTCAAAATCATTTACATTTGACATAAAGACAATTAACTACACACATAATGAAAAATAATCACAAAATTAAATATTCTTCACAGCACCAAAACACTTTAAGACTATTACTGCAGGAAGTTGGCATCCCACAGTGAGGGTAATTTTAACAAAGTAGCAGAAAAGGTGATTTTCGTTTTTGTTTTTTTTTAATGCCTTTTCAGGTGTGAGAATATGCTTAAGGTTAGCAGGAAAATAGCCATGTTTGCTTATTTTTTATTTTTAAATTGACTATTAAGCCAACTTTCTTGAGAACAACGAATTGTTCTCCAACTGCAATTTTTGTTTGTTTGCTTTTCATCTCAACTCCTGTTTTTAGAGAATGAATTTGAAAGAAAAATAGAGTCATGTTGAAATCCTAGTGTTTCAAAAGATAAGGAAAATACATAAGTAATAGCCATAGATTATATTAAAATAAATTCTATACAGTTGGGAAGATTGGTGTTCTGCTAGGAAAATGGCACTGGAATCCAGTCTACATCCTAACTGTCAAGGCAGACTATTTGATGAAAAATTCTGACACTCTTAATGAGGTGAATGAAGATAGAAGCGGCGTGGGAATGGTGGTGATGTTTGAGAGAAGAGTGATAGAGAAGGTCACAATGTACTTTGGAAGCACCAATTCTGGAATAATCAAGAGCACCTGGTTTAGTTTCCTGCTTGCAGTAAGAGTTGTTTTTCAATTTATGTAAAAATTTAGTTATTGTCAGAATCTTTAGAGAGAGTGAACCCATAATAAATGCTGCAACATGACTTTTAACACCACTGTAAATTTTAAACCATATTAAACTTGGCATTGAACATGACTAATAACACAACTCTTAACACAACTGTCAAAATTTAAATTATACCCACTCTGGTCTTCAGAGAAAAAAAGCAGAGATCCAGTGAGTTTCGTACAATGATTCTTATGATGTTTGAAGACCAAAGTTAAGTCATTGCTTCTTTTTTCTCTGGTTCTTATTCTTTCCTAGTAGGGCTTATTTGCTGGACCTTTAATCATATACTATGTTAAGTTTCTTTGTACTTTCTTCAAGTTTTTTAAAATCATATTTTACTTATGAAGGATTAAATAAATACTACATTATAAAATAAACCAAAGAGGGTTGAAGTATAGTTTTTTGAAATGATTAATATCACTAAAATTTTACTACATAAGGAAAACAATATTTTAATCTATTTTCCCAAATATTTTGTTAAACAAAACCAATAAAATATAGAATAATGTAAACATTAAATATAAAACTTCTATATTATTATTAGTACAGAAACAATCCCATGTAAAATATTAATAATATTAATAGATTTTTAGTAGTAATAATGATATAAATAAGTCGAAATATTTGGAAAATTCTGGTTTTTACATGCTTGATATAATATTTCATGACTTTAATCTTAATTTTACATCTCTGTTGTAATAACAGTCACAACTAGAAAATATAATTACAAAGGTAAGTAGATTAAGACAGAAAATGATAATCATGTGTACTTTGCATACTTAAAAAATTGGAAACATTTTTTAAACCCATTCAACCAGAAGGCATAGGAATTTTTTTGTTTGTTTGCTTATTTTTATTCTTAAATTGAATATTAATACAAATTTCTTGAGAACGATGAGTTGTTCTTACAAACTTTAAATATAGTTGTTTTAAAAATATATGATTATATGGATTCCCAAACCATTGAAACTCTTGTTTTACTTGCATTGTTGTAGAGCAACAGAAGCTCTCATTCATGGTGGTGGAAATACAAAATAGTAAAGTCACTTTGGAAGGCAATTTGGTAGTTTCTTACAAAACTAAATGTATTCATACCATATAATCTAGCAATCAGGCTCTTCGGTACTTACCCAAATTAGCTGAAAAATCATAATGCACAGAAATTTGCACATGAATCTTTATACCAACTTTATTCATAATTGCCAAAACTTGGAAGCAATTAAGATGGATACTCCATGCTAGGGTTGTGTGTCCAAAGCTCCTCCTGGCTAGAAATGCACACCAGTTGCTCTACCATCTGGAGTCTCAAGGGAGCCCTGCCCTTAAAGGTCTGCTGGGCATTCCCTATCGGTAGCCCTGGCCTCATGGTCATTTTCTGACTGGATCCCAAAGTTCTCCAGATCTTTTGAAATCTAAGTGGAGGTAGCCATGCCCTACAAATAATGCCTTCTGTATACTGGTGGAAAGGGTACCACATGGTCACTACCAAGATTTACCAACTATGTCCTTTGAGGGGTGGCTACCATGAGTTGCATTATACCTGGGCACCTTGGACCCTTTCCTGGGGCAGCTGACAATCACATAGAATGAAAGAAATGGAACTTGGAAATCCTTTTGCTAAGGAGCCCCTTACTCTTTAGGCCTGTGTTGGGAGAGGTAGCCTTGATGATATCCAAAATACATTCAGGATCATTCTTTCATTATCTTGAACAATAGGTCTGGCTTCTGTATAGATGACTATCTAATTTCTTCATTGTTGCAATGAATAGTTCGTAGCTTCAGTTGAGATGGCTGATTCAAACAAATCTCCTCATTAAATGTGGCCACATCTTTCATTTTCTATCCTGAATAAACTTTCTCATGTTTTCTGATATGGACAGGCTGATAATTTTTAAAATTTTCAAGTTCTGCTTTCCTTTTGATTAAATTACATATTTAAAAATTGTATTTTTAAATCAATTCTCTCTTCTCACATTTTACTATAGGCAGTCAACAAAAGTTAAGCTATACCTATAAGACTTTTCTTAAAAACAGCTACAGCTAAGTATCTAACTTTGTTGCTCACAATTTCTGCCCACAAAACACAAGCATACAAACATAATTCAACCAAGTTCTTTGTCATTTTAAAACAAGGATCATATTTCCTAGTTTCCAATAAAATGTTCCTCATTTTGCTATGTGGCCTCATAAAGAATAGCTTTTACTGTCCTTATGTCTGCCACCATTCTGTCTATGACCACTTAGGCATTCTCTTTGAGGCTCTCTGTATATATAGCTCTCCTCTTTTTTCTGGACCCTCAGGATAATTGTCCCTCATGGTCCATTAACAGTAATATAAGCTTTTTCTAGTACCCCAGTCTCTTAGTAACAATGTTCTATTTTAATCTATTCAGACTGCTATAACAAGGTACCATAAACTAGATAGCTTATAAACAATAGAAATTTATTTCTCACAGTTCCCAAGACTGAGATATTCAAGATCAAATGCTAGTAAATTTAGTGTCTAGTAAAGAACTGTTTCCCACTTATAGATAGTATCTTTTTGCTATATCTTCACATGTTAGGAGGAACTACATTGCTCTCTGGGGTTTCTTTTCTAAAGGCACAATTTTCAATTATAAGCGTTCCATCTTCATCACCTCCCAAAGTTTCACCACCTAATGCCATTACTGTGGGAGTTAAGATTTTAACATAGATAATTGAGGGAGAGCACAAACATTCAGAACATAGTAGTCTAATAATTTTAAAAATTAAAAATAAAAGCTATATATATGTGTGTATGTGTATATGTGCATATATATATATGTATATATATATATAGTTATATAGATTCACAGCCTATGGGATGTCTTCCTTTCAAAGTTGTTAAAGTCTAGATATGAGTTTTCAGTTTTTGAAAATCATCAGATAAAGGAATTTTACATGTGAATTACAATGGTTTCAGCAACAAAACAAAAAAATCCTTAATATTCAATTTATTTCCATATATCTGTGTTTAAATTGTTTTCTTTTACATTCATTTGATTTAGAAATTTTTGTTTTATTTTTCTAACTTACTTTCACCTTAAAACAGATTTTATGTTTATTTGTTTTTAAAATGTCTCATAGTTATTCTTTTGATAACGTGTATTCTACTACAGAAAATACAGAATATAGAAAATTTTGGAACATGTCTTTTAGTAGAAGAAAAACAAGTCATTTAACTAAAACTCTGAAATTTGTTAAATACTTTACCAAATATTTTTAGTTTTCCTGGAATAATCTCAGTTTAAGCAAGTTGTCCCAGTGTCATGTCTTGTAAGTGTCATCTTTTACACTTTAATGTGTTCTATTTGGACAATAAATAATATAGTTGCCTCAATAGGAATAAATACAAGAGTGACACATGTGAGAGAAAATCACTATTAACTATCACTGAGAAGAACCTTGGTCATGACTCTGACTTGTGTTGGACTGATGGCATCATGGTAGAATATTCTGTGCCTTTAATACAGAATATATTCTATTTATGTCATATACAAGTTATATTTGATATTATCAGAATATAATAAAGAGTAACTGTAATAAATATCTTCTTTGCCAAAAAAATTTATATACTTCATTCCAGTTCATTTTTGGCTTCCTCCTCTCCTACCCACCCAGTTCCTCATTCCCTTGGAAGGTTATTATATGGGCCTAAACATGAAACCAAGGAATCCTACAAAATAATAATTGAATATGCTGTAAAATTTTTTGATTCTGAATATATTCATATGTATATGCATAATGACAGTGGGAACAATTATATGTATTTTTGTAGTCTTACTTCTCATTATAATCTTGAGGGACTGTTGAGAGTTGGTTTACTAATCCAAATCTCTCTGATAATACTATAGCCCCAAATTTCTGGGTCACAGTATAAACCACAGGTTTGCTAAGCCAATAGAACTTCTATTTTTTAGATGAGTTTTAGATAAAGATCAATATGTATGGAGGCCACTTAATTTAAATTCTTTGGTTGTAAACTGTCTCAGTAGATATATTCTTTTCTTTAAAGTGTTAACTTTAATGTTGTAAAAGTAATTGTGCTTGCAATTATATGCATTAGCTTCTGTTTTTATTTAGCAGTAAATTCTAAGAATTAGAAATACTTTTATTTTGCCCTGGTTTTCCTTTCTTCCCTGAACTTGTATCTACTTATCCATAAACATGCAGAGAAGACAGCAGGCAAACAATGATCCATCCTCTATTGAACATTATACTTCTACATCAAGGATAAAGAGGGTCCAGGGAAATTAATCCTTTACCCTAGGAAGTTTATTAAAAATGCTAAATCAGGAGCTGATGGCAGCTTAAATAGCTTGAAGTAACACTCTAGGGGAAATCTTCTAAAATTCTATGTGTTAAGATAGATTTGGTTCAAGAAGAGGCAAAGATCAAGTAAAGAAAAATAGCATAGTTTTAAAACACTGCTGACCATACATCTTAAAGACAAGAAACTGAAGAAAAATTTTTGCATAGTAAACATTACATGTCAATAAGAGTTCAGTTTAGTACTGAGAGCTTGAATTTTTTAACTTAAGAAAATATCAGAAACAAAGTATCTAAAACTATTTCTGAACAAAAACAATGAAGTGTCAGATTGAAAAACTGGTGCTTAGTTAAACATTTGAATTTATGCATGATTGGAGCTTGTGGCCTATAAATAATTTCTGTGGAAACTGTACAAATTGAAATGCTACAATGAATAAGACAGTCTCAGCTTTTGGACTTGCTTTTCAAGGAGTAAGAAGGTGGAGACTATGTCTCATCCCCCATTACACATATTGTCATTCATTGAGTTGTGTTAAGTGACATAAAGTGTAATTTAGGCACATATTCATCATACTCTATATCATACATAATAAGTATTTCAAGAATAGTACAAAAATTAGGTATTAAAAACTATAGAACACACTGTAGGACATACTTTCAGGTTCCATGCTAATGTGTAAAATTCATGTTAGTCACCAAGCATGAAGAAAGCTGAACAATTGATAATGAGCAACTCTTGTTAGATTCATCAGAGAATTAAGGTCACAAAGAAAACTATCACCCTGAAAACTGTAGATATTGGCAAATGCAGAGAGAATCACAGCATATAGGGAGCATTAGCAACTGAAGGCAGTAACAGGTAGGAACATTTAAACAGTAATTGACAAATTGTTATAGGTTAAATGAAGGTTGAATTACTATTTTGAATTACTGTTTTGAGAGTTAAGAACTTCTGGTGACCTAGTCTTAGCAAAGTTATCACACTTTCCTAAGTTTTACCTTCAGAAATCCCACCATTTTCTGCTGGTGAAGTAGGAAAAAAAACTACCTCCTACTTCCAGTAGGGTGAGGTGACATGTGGTAGAGCCATTTTCAATCTGCTCAGAGTATTATGTTCTCCATAGTAAGTTGCTAACAAGGAAAATATTTTACTAGAGCCTTTTCTGATTTAGGGAAAGAGGAATTAGACAACTCCAGCACCCAGTTAGCTTCAGATTACACATAAGAAAGAAATAAAAAAGTCTAAGAAATGTTTCTAAAGGTCAAAACCCAGAAATTTTGGCAGAAACACAAAAATGAGCATTTAATTAAAAAATTATACAATGCTTTTCCTGCCTAATACCTTATAGCCTCATTGGCAGGGCTATGGTATAGCAATGATGGATTATAACTGAAAGAGCTACAGGACACAGACTCTGTTTAAGACATAGTTTCTAGGGAAACCCAAAGACAATATGGAAGAAAAGAGCAAAAACACAAGGGGAAATTGAAGCTTCTGACCCTTAAGCTACAGCAAACATTACACACAACATAAACTCTTGGCCAGCTAAATATAAAACTCACACTAAAAGTCTATTTCCCTCAGTTCTTATTATCTGATATATCATGTCTGCTTTCAACAAACACATTACAAAACATACTAAAAAAGCAAGAATAATATAACATGAAGAGACAAAGCAAATACCCAGAATCAGATATGACAGAGATTTTGGAATTATCAGATAGGGAATTGAAAATGACTATAACTAACATTCTAAAGGTTTTAATTTAAAAAATTAACATTCAAAAACAAATAAGGTATGTAAGCAGAGAGATTAAAAACTCTAAAAAAGAAAAGAAAACAATAAAATACAGTACAATCATTAAAGGATATCTTTGATGGGTTCACCACTAGACTGGACAGAGCTGAAGAAAAAAAAATCATTGAGCTAGATGATAAGTAAATAGAAAATTCCTAAAAGAATAAACAAAGAGAAAACTGAAAAAAAAAAGCCCTCACAAAACAGAAGACAATATCCAATAACAGACTATTACAAAAGGTATAAAAACATATATCGAGAATACCAGAAACAGAAGAAGGAGACAAAGGAGCAAGAAAAATATTTAAACAAATAGTGACTGATAATTTTTTTAAATTAATGATAGACACTATATCAAGATCCAGGAAGCTCAGAGTATACTACACACAGCAAATATTTTAAAAATTAACTCCTAGGTGTATTATAGTCAAACTGCAGAAAATCAAAGACAAAGGGAAACTTTTCAATTAAGCCAGAGAGCAAGGAAAATCACTTTACTTATTATAAAGGGACAAGGATAAGTACTATATCAGACTTCTCTTTAAAAGTCATTAAGCAATGAAAAGATAAAATAAAAAAATATTTAAAATATTTAAATTATTAAAAAATGACCTAGAATTCTATATTCACAATTATCTTCTGAACTAAATTATCTTCAGAAATAAAGGAGGAATTTTTTTTCAAACTAAAACTGAAAAAATATGTTGCTAGTAGAATTTGCAAAAATCAAAAAATAAAATCTATTTTTCTTATTCTTATTTGATTTAAAAGAGTTTTTTTTAAAAATAATAGTTGTAGCAATGAATTGGGTGATAAGAAAATAAAAATGAATGACAGCAATGAATAAAGAGCAGAGGAAGAAATTGAAAATATTCACCTATAAAGAGAAAGAAGAATCACGAAAATTCAAAAATGACATTAACATTTTTTTTTTATTTCTAAAAAGTTAAGGGGTACAAGTGCAGTTTTGTTATATGAATATAGTGCGTAGTGGTGAAATACCACTACACAGTATATCTATGTGACAAAACTGCATTTTTACCCCTAAATTTATGAAAATGGAAATTTTAAAAATAAAATTTAAATAACATTTTAAAATCAGGGTAGACAAATACACTTAAAAAGAGGGCCAGAGCAAAGTTCAACCTCAAGTATAAGAGAATATAAAACAACAAGGAAGCAAACATACGAACAATCAATGAGCTTAGTTGGCAATGAGTCAGAGCCACAGGGAGAAATTTGGCTTTGGAAAAGAAGAATCTCTTTTTGAGACAGGAGAATAGTAAGCAAAGATAAGTGGGTAAATACAAATGTAAAGTTTATTTGAAGAGTGAAGAAAATGAAGAAGTTTAATACCAAATGACCTCCATCTCATACATTAAGAAGGATATCTCTCCATTGGAAGAGAAGAATATTGAAAATGACACTGAAACAAAGGGTTGAAAAAAATAGTCAAGTCCCAGTAATTTCAGGATGAATGGGAGATATAAAAATGTGAACACATAAGCAGGAGACTGGCTTAGGGAGCACTGTGTTTTGTCCACTTGTCTAAATTTAAATTCTCTAAATTGATTCTGTCTTTATTAACACTTCCTTCTATTTGTTTTCAATGGTTAAGTGAAATCAACACTGTCATCTCTCTAGACTCCTTGGATGGTGGATGAACAACATAAAAACAGTAGGTGATAATGTGTCTGGATTTTAAGCTTTTAATAGCTGTATTCTATTTAACATACAGAAACTGAAAAAGAAAGAAAGAAAGAGAGAGAGAAAGAAAGAAAGAAAGAAAGAAAGAAAGAAAGAAAGAAAGAGAAAAGAAAGAAAATACTGCTTCCACCCTGAGAAAGGGGCAAATAGTCTGCAAAATTATAACTTTTCTTGAATTCATCATAGATGAAAATAGCAAGGCAACCAAATAAACAAAAGGGTGAAAAGTCATCATTAGGAGAAATGAGATAAAGAAATTGTTGTTCTTTGGAAGATCATTGGAAAAGAGCTGGTTGTCATATAAGAAGGTAAGAAAAAAAAATAGCTGAAATATTAACTGATTTGTAAAAGTCATTTGTGGGACAGTATGACAGTATAAAAAAGCTGGGACTTCCAAGCCGCAGAGCACAAGGGTACTCACAAGGATTGAAGACTAGGCAGAAACCAAAGAAAGCCCTATTAGATAATACAGGATGCAGGAGGTGATTGACTACTGTGGGCAAAAGACATAAATTCATGTCCATTTCCTTCAGAACTTGTTCATTGGCGCAAACACCTTAGGCTACAGGTGAAGGACATTGAACTCTTCAGCTCCTAGGGCAAGTATAAAGTCCATTGCATCCATGGGATGGAGGAGGGGAGAAGAAAAATACATCTGAATCTGTGGAGAGATAAGAACACTTTCACTAACAGCTGTAATGAAAGATATATTGTAGCTGAGGAAAGAAGTGGGGTTGCCAGATTTAGCAAATAAAAAGATAAGATGGCCAGTTAAACTTAAATTTCAAATGCAATACAAATATCTTTTTAGTATATGTATGGTATTATACTGCATGGAGCATATTTTCATGGACAGTAAAGTCCGTGGGAATTTATATGAAACAAAAATAATTCCTCATTTATCATGAGTTCATATTTAACTGAGAATTTTGTATTTTATTGGCAACGCTAGGTAGATGTAAAAAAATTTTGCCTATAAGGGAGGAATAAGAGATACTCCTGTGTCCAGATTCTATTTGCTCTAGTTAAAATACATCTAGCATTTGACCGTTTTTCAGCAACTTATCTGCCACTGTCATTTCTTATATGAGTTATTAGGAAAGTCCTTTAATCCGTGTAACTGCTTTCTTCTTTGTCCACATACAGTCGATTCTCAACACAGAAAACAGAAACTACTACCAAAATTTGAGTCATGTTATTCTCAGCTTGTCTTCCAATGGCTTCAATATCACTCAGAGGGAAAACCAAAGTAAAGTGCTCATGGCCTATAAGGCCCTCAAAGTTCTGGCCCCTTTTCTGAATTATTTTCCATTTCAGCAACAGGCCCTCTTGCTGCTTGTTCAGTTTGCTAATTATATACCCCATTTCAGGTTCATTGAGCTATTTATCTTTCTATGAGGAAAGTTTTTCTCTCAGATAGCCACATGTGGCTTCTCCTCTCATTCTTTGTATCTTTTCTCAAACAGCACCAGCAAATTGAGGCCTTCTGTAATCATGCTTACTTAGCTTGCATCCCACCATCCCATCTATCGTACTCTTTCTCCACTGTACTTCATTTTTGAACACCCAAGACACAATTTATTTTATGTATTTTTTGTTTGTTTTTGCTTATTTCCTGTCTTTTCTCACTAAACAGAGATTAGGAATCCTTGTTTATTTTGTTCACAGCTGTGTCCTAGGATTTAGATGAATGAGTTCTTGGAAACATAATTGATGCTCAGTATACATTTGTTGAATAAATGAATAAGTGAATCAACAAATGAATAAGTGAATTACAGCATAAAGCTGGTGAATGTTGCTGTCAGAACAGAAATATATTATCTTACAATATATACTATAATGCTTTCTTTTTTTTTTTTTTTTTTGAGTTGGAGTCTCACTCTGTTGCCCAGGCTGGAGTGCAGTGGCACGCTCACGGCCATTGCAGCCTCGATCTGCTGTGCTCAGGGCATCCTTCCAACTCAGCCTTCCCAGTAGCAGGAACTACAGGTGCACGCTACCACGGTTGGCTAATTTTTTTTTAATTTATTGTAGAGATGAGGTATTACCAGGTTGCCCAGACTGGTCTTGAATCCCTGGGCTCAGGCAATCCTCTTGTCTTGGCCTCCCAAAGTTCTGGGATTACAGATTTGAGCCATGGCGCCCAGCCTATAATGTTTTTTTGAAATGTTGACAAAAATAGAGTACATGTATATGCTGTACCTTCTGAATATTCATACATTACACTATTACTTTCCTTGATTCCTTAGGGCATGGCAGTAACCCTCAATCTCACATAAAGTTCCCACATTCATATAAAGTGCTGCCTCAGATGGGACACACCGTAGCCTTTTAATACCAACATTCATCACGCTAAAATATATGCATGGCCTATAATTTCAGTGGAATAGCTCACAATGTGGAATACGAGAGATCCCGAGGCAGAGCTTAAAATAAGCAAATAGGTCAAATGTTCAACTTACCTGCAATATTTTTAATTACTTGGCATATCTTTTTAAATGAATGTTCAGGCCCTATCAAACCATCGTGACACTAAACTTAAATGAGAGAAATACCAAAAGCCCCATGTGTTTCATCTTTTTTAATGCTCCAAGTAAAATGAATCTTTTGATTTTTTTTTCATCCAGAAAATGTCTCTAAAGAGCCAATGGTTTAAATGTAAAGTTCTTCCCTTAAGGAAAAGGTTCGAAGTTTTCATTTTTCCAAGAGTAAAATATTACTTTCTCACATGAAAGTTTTGTCTATTTTATTACTAGAGTTGAAAAAAGAAAAAGTCTTGGAACTTCTTTAATATAGCCCAATTCATCAAACTGATTCTTTCTTGCTCTAGGTTATTTCTCATTGATATTCCCTTTGGTTGCTAGAAATTTCTAAATTAGTGTTTCATACAACTATGTGGCACACATTATTTAGCTAACTATTACCTTTCATTTGTATTCATTATGTATATATGTGACTTTATCATTGCTCAGCATTATAATAACCATAAAGGAGTGATTTGTATTGCCATAGATACAGAGATAAAAGTATTTCATTTAAAAATCAGCATCTTTTCTTATTATAATCTTTTAAAGAAAAGAACTACATCAAATGTAAAATGTCACTATTTATTTTAGTATTGTATGACTGTATTTGTGTACATTACAATACCGGTGAACAATAGCTTTCAGCATCTTTTTGTTCAGTTATTTGTTTAGATTTTGAAAAGCTCTGTGTCTTTTAAACCTCAAACTAATAACTTTATTATTAAAAGATAAATGATGTAATATGAAAGCAGTATCTACATATACCAGGTAAAGAAAATTTATGTCCTATATAAATTAAGTATGCTGCCAAATTAATTAAACTTAGAATTCAGACTCCACAGAAAAAAACATTTTTATTTTGGCAAATGTACCTAACTGCTTTGAATTCTATCTTGATATGAAATAGGATCATTTTATACTCTTGTATTTTTTTTTCTTTGGGTGAAGGAACTGCAGAATTCTTTCTGAGGACTATTTTCAACCTATGGCTAATTACTATGTATATTCCAAGTACAGTCATGCACCACTTAACAGGGATACTTACTGAGAAGTGCATTGTCTGAGTTTGTCCTTGTGAGATCATCATAGAGTGTACATATATATACCTAGATAGTATAGCCTACTATATAACTACACTATAGGGAATAGCCTACAAACCTATACAGCATGCTATTGTACTGTAGGTATTGTAAAACAAAGGTATTTGTGGATCTAAATATATCTAAATACATAAAAGGTACAGCAAAAATATGGTATTATAATCTCATGGGATTACCATGGTCCACTGTTGACTAAAACGTTGTTATGTGGTACATGACTATATATATATATCGAGGGTACAATGATAAGATTCTTTATTAAATTCACAGATGAGAATTTGTAATCTTTAAATAGTATAAATTATTTAAAATATAAATATGTGTCATTTACTATTAAAAATAACTAATATTAAATTGCAAAAATGTAATTTCTGTCTCCTGTTTTATAATATTTAATTGTGCAAATCATCTTATGAAATGATACTATCATTTACTTTAAAAATATTTAAATCTAAAACAAAATTTTTATAGTGTTGGCAGTTCTTGTCTTTGATGGTTAGTTGTGGTGTCAACTTGGCTAGGCCACGGTGGTTCTCAGGTATTTGTTAAACATCAGTCTAGATAGTGTTATCAAAGTATTTTTTATATGAGATTAACTTAATAAAACAAATTAATTTTCGTAATATGAATGAGCCTCATCTAATCAGTTGATGGTCTTAAGAGAAAAAGACTTAATTTTCAAGACTGCCTGTCTGCCCATAGATTTCAGAGCTGCCAGCCTTCACAATTGCATGAGGCTATATCTTAAAATAAATCTCTTACTCTTTTTATACACACACACACAAACACACACATACAGTCATGTATAGCTTAATGACAGGAACACATTCTGAGAAATGAATTCCAAGGAAGTGTTTCATTGTATAAACATTATTGAGTGTATTTACACAAACCTAGATGGTACAGCCTATCACATACCTAGGTTGGATGGTATAGCCTATTAATCTGAGGCTACAAACCTGTACAACATGTTACTGTATTAAATATTGCAGGTAATTAGAACACAATGGTAAGTATTTGTGCATCAAAATATATCTAAACAAAGGAAACACACAATAAAACTATAGTATTATAATCTTAAGTTACCACTATGATATATCTGGTTGTTGAGAAAAACATCATGTAATATGCAACTATGTAAATATAAGTGTACACACACACGCACACACACACACACACACACACACACACACACCCTGTTGGTTCTGTTTCTCTGTAGAATTCTTATACAATATTTTATATCTGTATCTATTGCAAATATCCTTGGCTTATTGGCTAATGCCATTCTCCCGCAGGCTTTTCCCTGATCTTTGTTCTCTTTACCCCTTCCCAAACCACCAAAACTCACCACTTTGGCCTCAGAAGGTCTTGTGGGAGGAAAATCAAACTTGGGATTTTTGGTGATTTTATAAATTCAAAGGAGGAAGAATGGAGGAAACTGGAATGAAAATAAAGCAAATGATACCCAAACTGACACTGAAAATAATCAGCCTTCATGGAGATAAATGCAGGAGTTCATTTCAAGAGAAACTGCCTCAGATAATGATCACTATACATTTTTTAAAAAATATCCTTTAAAAATCCCTTTAGGGATTTCGAGGGGCAATTATCACTTACTATTGTGAAATAGTCAAATCGTACAATATTCTTCCAAAAATATAGCTAAATCAGCAGCTCTTAATGAGAAATTTGATCATGCAGAAGAGCAGTGACTTTGGAATACAAAGCATTTTAAGGCAGGTGAGTGGCATGGCTTGGTTGGAGGATCCAGGTCGGGTGCCTTGGGGACAAATAAGGCTCTGTTTTGACAGAAACTGTGTAAGAAAAGGGTTCTGAAAAGAATAGCAGATACCAATAATGTTAATAAAAATGACAATAAATATTTTCATAACTTTGCTTAGCGTTTAACCTACTGTCAGAAAAATAAGAAATCTCTGCTTCTTCCTTTTGATTTTTAAAAATTGTCTTTTTAGCCGGGCTCGGTGGCTCAGCCTGTAATCCCGCGCCTTTGGGAGGCTGAGGTGAGTGGATTGCCTGAGCCCGCGGGTTCGAGACCCGCCTGGGCAAGCGAGACCTCATCTCTACAATAAAT
>CAUYQG010072558.1:0-17265 GCA_963574415.1 Tarsius wallacei | reverse complement strand
GGTGGGCTATCAAATGAGAAAAGAGAATTAGAATATAAAATTTGATAGAGTAATTACTTCTCATTACATGTAGGGGAGACTACCTGGTGAATTTCAAAGATAATTGTCATATTCTCTTCCTTTAAAAAAAAATGTGGGGGGAAGAGGCACACTTCATCAATAAGAGTTCCTGATCTCAAACCAGGTGAAGTGGGGATCAAAGTGAGATTCAAATTTTACTTGTTCAATGACCATTTGTATACCTACTCCTGAATTGTGCCCCACATCTTTTTTTTAAAGCAGGGTTTATTGAGAGGACAGAAAAGCTCCCACAGTGGGAGGGGACCCGAGGGAGTTGCCCTGTACCTCACATCTAAAAAAAAAAAAAAAAAATGGTGCTCACAATCCTTTCTTATTCCAATTAGTCGAGTCCTTTTCTCCAAAACATTTTTTATCCTGTGATTACGCCCATCTTAATTTTAGGGTTACCATACACATTGTTTCAGAATTGTAGCAAAGTGGATAATACCTTTTTTAAAAAAATTATTGTTGGTTTAACTTGTTCATTTGACAAAATAAAAATTTTGAACACTGATGTGTTCATCAAATTTGGAAGAGACATTTTAGTGACCTATGACACCCAAACCATAACAACCATTCCTTAAGCTCTATTAATTTATTTTTAATTGACAAATAATATCTATGTTAAGGGGTATGATGTGACAAATGGAAGAAACTTAAGTGTCCATCCACGGGTAAATGGAAGAAGAAAATGTGGCACAAGTACAATGCAATGGAATATGATTCAGCCTTTAAAAAGAAGGAAATTCTGTCATTGGCGACAGCATGGATGCAACTGGAGGATATTATGCTAAGTGAAATAAGTCAGGGACAGGAAGACCAATACTGTATGCTCTCACTTATATGCAGAATTTCAACAGTTGATCTCACAGAAACAGAGAGTAGAAAGGTGCTTACCAGAGGATGAGGGGGAAGGGGGAGTTCTGAGAAATGGGTAGATGTTGATCAAAAGGTGCAGTCTCGCAGGGCACGATAGCTCAGGCCTGTAATCCCAGCACTTTGAGAAGCCGAGGTGAGAGTATTGGCTGAGCCCAGGTGTTCGAGACCAGCCTGGGCAACTTGGTGAGACCTCGTCTCTACAATAAAATTAGCTGGGCGTGGTGGCACGCACCTGTAGTTCCAGCTACTTGGAAGACTGAGGCGGAAGGATTGCCTGAGCCCAGCAGGTCGAGGCTGCGGTGGCCGTGAGTGTGCCACTGCACTCCAGCCTGGACAACAGAGTGAGACTGATCACAGTTCATGACAGTGTTTGGTATGCAAAAGTTCCTTCTTATCCTTGAGATATGTTCCAAGATCCCCACTAGATGCCTGAAACGGTGGATAGTGCTGAACCCTATATACAATATGTTTTTTTTCCCTATACAAACATATCTATGATAAACTTTAATTTATAAATTAGGCACAGTAAGCCAGGTTAAGCTTCCCAATTTCGGTTTTAGAATATTCTTGTACCCAAATCTACAGTATTGCTTCTTCCTCTTCAACAGCAGAGATTTGACTGGATAAAAAAAAATGTAATACATATACACAATGGAATATTATGCAGCCATAAAGAACAAAATTATGAACTTCACAGCAACTTGGATCAACTTAGCGGTTATAATACTGAGTGATCTATCGCAGAAACAAAGAACTGAGTATCACATGTTCTCACTTATAAGTGGATCTTGAACAATTATCATAATACTATATAAGAAAGGGATTGGCAGTAGTGGAAAACTGCCAGGGGAGAGGGGGCACACCTCATCAACAAGGGTACTGGCATAATGAACATTTGCATACCTAACCCTGAATTGTACCCCACATCTTTACAATAAAATTTTTTTTAAAAACTAGGCACAGTAAGAGATTAACAATAATTAATAATACAATGAGACAATTTTAACAATATACTGGAATCAAGGCCAAATGAATGTGATCTCTCTCAAAATACCTTATTGTACTGTATTCCCCCTTCTTGTGATGACATGAGAATGACACACGCCTGTGTGATGAGATGCAGTGAGGCGAATGACTTAGACACTGTGACGTAGCATTACTGTTGACCTTCTGACATTATGTCAGAAAGAGGATCATCTGCTTTGGCTGATCCTGGGTCATCAAGACACGATGTTGATGGCTGGATGTCAGGAACAGACAATGTCAATAACTAACCAGGGAATGCCCAAGGTGTGAATACGCTAGACTAGGAATGATTCACCTGTCTGGTTGGGATGGAGCAGGAAGGCACAAGATTTCATCGCACAACTTGAAATGACATGCACTTTAAACCTTTAAATTCATAATTGTTTATTTTGAAAATATTTCATTTAATGTTTTTGAACCATGGTCGGCTGCAGGTAACTGAAATCTCAGAAAGAAAAACCTCAGATAAGGGGGAACTACTGCATTTCAAAACTGCTAAAATAATAGATTTTTAACATTCTCATGGTGAAATAAAAATGATAAGTTGGTGAGGTGAGGCAGTGGATACGCTAATTATCTGGACTGAATCTTTCCACGATGTGTACATAGATCAGAACATCATATTGTACCTACTAAGCCATATATCTTTCATTTCCTATCCTTGTCTTTATATCTTGGCCCCTTCAGTTAGCACTCTTTCCACACCTCTCTTTTAGGAACGCTTTCAAGCAGTTTTCTGGAATTTTCTGTTGTTTCTTATCACATATTATTTTCAACACCAAGCCATTTCACTGACTTGTTGGAAACTTGCCCCCTTTTCCTTATGCTGCCATGTGTTTCCATAGGCCCCATTTTTCATGATCACTTTTCTCTGAACTGTGAGAGAACCATGCAGGTCGAGTCTTTGTCAATGGTTAGGTATGCAGATGACCTCTGGTCCTGCTCGGTGCCAGTTGATGTTCATAGTTCCTGCTCAGTTTCTCACACCTCGTGTATGTTTATCTTGGGTAGCTATGCTGGATCTTGAGCTACCTGGCTTTGTCCTGACTCTTGCTGTCCCTCTCATACAGCAATACCAGTGCAATAGAGAGACAGCTGCCTGACATTCTCACTGGCAAAATTGGTCAGGACTCGTTTCCTGAGCTGGAGGGCAAAGAGCAAGAATGTGACATAGAGTGTCTTCCTGCTTCGTTTTAAGCTGGCTCATTTGCTGTTTGAGAGAACACCAAGCCATGGGCCTTGTGGTTAGTACTTATGCTGGCCTTCCAGTAATATGCAGTACTGGACTAGGAGACTTAGATTTTGGCCTCTTTCTATGTGTTAATGGGTAACAGAAAAAGACTGCACCAGGGACTTCCAGACACTTAAAATCAACAGCTATTTTCCTTTGTTTTAAAAGAAAACTACTATCCAATTATGTTATATGTGTCCTGGACCCCTCCAGAAGTTTAAGAATGCCTTTCAATCAATAGTTTTGGCAGCTACACATTTATTATTATTATTATTATTATTATTATTACTATTATGGAGTTGGGGTCTCATTCTGTCGCCCAAGCTGGAGTGCAGAGGCACGATCACGGCTCACCATAGGCTCAACCTCCTGGGCTCAAGCGATCCTCTTCCCTTGGACTCCCAAAGTACTGGCATTACAGGCATGAGTCATCACGCCTGGCTACAAACATAATATTAATCATTTCTGCTTTTCTTTTATTATCCCAATGGTATATGACACATAGAAGGCTGTCATTCTAGTGGGACACACATCTGAATTGTCTGCTGCCAGACTGCTGTATCTGAGCAAACAGCACAGGCACTGAGTAAACTGCACTCGTATCCCTCTGTGATGCCGCTGTCCACTGCTTGCTGATGGGTATCCGGCATTCCCTGAAAATGATTTTTTAAGTTGTATTTCTCTGTGCGAAAAAAAACAGCCATTAACTGAGAGAGAGAATTGTAATGATCATTGAAATGGCCTGTGACATAAAGGATGTAAAAAAAACTGCATGAAGGAGACATGATCTATGAAAAAGCAGGAGCCTGCATACATATCTTTGTATGTGCAAATTTAGGCATTAAAGAAACTCTTAAAACATGCCCAGGTGAATGCCAAGGGCTTAGGGCACTGTGTTGCATAGATCAAGATCAGTTAAGTTCTTGGTTAGTTCATTTGGGTGGTGGTTATGGGAGCTATAAATATTTAGATTCTGTTCCATGCTTGAGGAACTAAGGCTTCAGAAAATTAGCCTGTGAGATGAGCAGTTTTTAAACACTACTTCTCATAATTGCACATTTATGGAGAGCTCTTGCTAAACACCAGGAGAGTTCTGAGCATATTATACACCTTATATAATTTGATCCTCAAAATAAATGTGTCATTTTTGTATTATTATCTCCAACTACAGGTAAAGAAACAAAAGCTCAGATAAGTATCTTTCTGCAGTCACTCAGCCTGTAAGTAGCATGGTGAGAATTTGAGCTGCTCCAACCAGAATATCGCATGGCCTCCCTCTGGCGTACTAGTCAAGCCTCCTTACACTATGTTCCTCCTTACCTATTAAAAAAATATGTAATGGAGGCTCCGTTTTTTTATTTTTATTTATTTAATTTTTTATTTTTGAGACAGGGTCTCCATCCATTGCCCAGGTTGGAATGCAATGGCACAATCATGGCTCACCTCAGCCTCAAATTCCTGGGCTCAGACGATCCTTCTGCCTCCGCCTCCCGAGCAACTGGAACTACAGGCACACACCACCACACCTGGCTAATTTTTGGATGTTTTTGTAGACACGAGGTCTCACTACGTTGCCCAGGCTGCTATCGAAAGCTCAAGAGATCCTCCTGCCTCAGCCTCCCAAAGTACTGGGGTTACAGGTGTGAGCTATCACACATGACCAGGAGCTGCATTTTACAACTGAGTCTAATAGGAGTTGAATAAAATGCAGTGCTTAAGAGTAAGGTAAAGTTGTCCGGTTAAGACTCAACTTTGCAGTACACCCACAGAACTAACAAAGCAACAGTGGTCTGGATTAAGAACTGCCCCTGCCATGCTCGGCATCATCCACAGAGCAAAGTCTGTTACCTTATCTTATTCTACTAGAGAACTGCACCCAATCATTGGCTCTCAAGAGAGATGTTTAAAATTATAGAGCTGGGAGCAAATTTAGAGTGGCCTTGGACAGAGTTGCTTCATCTTATGGATGAGAAAACTGAGGCACAGAAATATCGAGGAGCATGTCCAAGGTGTGTTAGTAAGTGTTAGATTGCTAAAGAAAGAGCTAAGACTAGAATTCAGGTCTCCTGGCTCTCAACCAGGGCCTATCCCACAATACCATATTAATAGCTATGAAAAATAACCTTTTGCTTTGCTCTCCCAGCGACATTTTCATAAAATCTGCATATCGAATTCACAACGAATTGCTTAATTTCTCTTGTAAGCAAGCTTCTACCAGGGCTATTTTCCAATCTCACAGAAAAATAGAGATTTACATGAGTAGCCTCATGTAAGTCGAACGCACTGTTTAAAATGAGATCTTTGCAGAAGAAAAAGAAATTTCTTCTAAAGCTCTGAAAAGAAGCACACTCCTGTAGCACACAGGGTGAGTCAGAGGGTGTGGTTAGAAAAGCAGAAACAGAAAACTGATAATCACTCAACAAGCTAAACAAAGTGAATGCCGCAGAATCTCCATTCTTCTTGCCCAGGGACAAAGGCTTATAAGGATCTGGTGCTTCGAGGCTGGTGTTTCATCCCCTGAAAGGAGCAGAAGAACTGCATGCCCTGTGCTGAGAACTTGGCTTTGCACCTTGGCTGCCCTCCTCCTCCATCCGGCGGCCCTGCTCTGGGTTAGGTCTGGGCTACGTCTGGCCCACATCACTGCCATAGCCTCGGAAATGCTCTCCCTGCCAAGTCATTGACTGCTGGCATGGATTTGTCAGATTAACGCTGATTTGTCAGGTCAAGCCAGGCAGCGAGATTTCTCTATATCTTGCAGGCAAAGTCCAAGTTCATCAGCTGCACTCAAGATCTACAGTCATCCAGACCTTAGCCCAGCCGGCTGGTTTCACATTTTCCTATCCATTCTATTCATTGGTCTCAGTGTGCCCCAAGTGGGCACTATACATTCCTGCCATGATGCTACCTGAAATTCCCATCCCTTTCTTCCCAGCTTTTACATTCTTCCTGAACCTTCAGACCTAGCTTCGGCCCTCCATGAAACTTTCCTTGTGCATCCTAGCACACAATGTTAATACTTTTGCTCCTGGAGCTGCCGCCCCTGGCAGTGGTGAGTAGAGACGAGTGGGATTCACAGAGCATCCCAGATGTGGACCTTGCTGGAAGTGTGTCCTTGCAGATTATCTCATTCATTCTACACCATCATTAAATCCACAATAATCCTATGTGGCAAGTGTTGATATCTTTGTGGCAAATGATAAAAAACCCCAGTCAAACTGGATTAACATAGGAAAAAATGATTGTTTCATTTAAATGAAAAGCCTAAGAAAAGAGATGGCTCCAATGATGTACCAAGAATCGATCTTTCTTCATCTCTTGGTCAGTTTCTACAAGGTGGTTCCTTTCTATGACTCAGAGGGAGGCTGCAGACACTTGAGGCTCTCATCTCTAACACGAGAAGCAGCAAGACTTTCAGACTGCCCTACAGAGGTCTTCTTTTATCTCCCCGGTTATGGATAGGTCATTTGGCCCATCTCTGAGTCAGCCATTGTGACCGGAGGAATGGGACCAGTGATTGACTTTACCCAGCTTCCTGTGTCCTGCCCTTGCCACTCCCTCAAGGCAAGGGGAAAAAGTGGTTCAGTAAAGGGAACTCGAGTTGCTGGAAAGTCAAAAACCACACGTTATGTCAGAGTCCATGAAACATTTTGACAGTGAAAGAATTTCTGCTCACTGAAAATCAAGTGAGTCCTGCTTGTTTAGACAGAGGATATCTTTAATAAGTTTGCAAGAGAGATAACCAACTGGAGACTGATCACCAGCAAGTATTTTCCAGAGTTGTCTTTGCTTGAACCAGACCATGAAACATGAACTCCGTTTCCAATCAACTCACAAAGCACTGTCTAAATACCCTAAAATAATATTATATTTCATTGTTGGAACCAGTGCAAAAAATGGACTTAAAAATTGGTCATTTTCCTCAAAAAAATATCTGACTGGCAATCTGAGCGGACTCTTTTTATTAGTTCCAATCTACTTCAATAAAGCGGAGCAGAGTTCCTGCTGAGAGTGAGTTTTCATGTAGAGCGTGGCTACTTAGTACCAGGTGTCTGTAAAGCAAATTTGCAGGCTTCAGGCTTTGCTGGTGACTCTAGCCATGAGATGGTGGTTCTTCCTTTCCTCCTGTGTGCTTTAGCTTCCAACTCGCTCAGTATTTTTTGTAGTTCTTGAGTCAGGGTGTATTTCTCATCTCTGCTTTGCAAATTGCCCTTCAAAATCAGTAGTAAATTGACCGATACAAGAAAGCATACAAATTCCTTCACATACTTGTGTTCCAGTAGATTCACTAAGGCTCCTTATAAAATATTACAGAAATGCAAAAGAAGTATTCTGTATCATAACTGTAACACAAATAGCATGGTGTCCGGCACTGAACTAAGCCCTGTATATGAACTCATCTTATTCTACAGGTGCTGTCTGAGGTATGGACTTAACTCAGCTCTACCTAACAGGTGAAGGAACTGAGATTTGGAGAAATTAAGTCAGTCACCAAAGGCCACCAAGCCAAGATTCAAACCCAGACTGTCTGCCTCCTGGCTCCTTAACAGACATTCTAAAAAATGTGCTATGACATCTAAGAAAGGTTTTGCAATAGTGAATACACACTGGGACAATAACATCAATGGAACAGGAAAGATAATAGGGAAGAAAGAAGCACTTTGTTCATGCACAGGCACAGTGAGGCATATTTCCCCCCATCTCAGGAGAAATATGGTACTTTATGCTTTTAGACTGAGTTAATTGCAGATATTTTGTTAGGTGCATGCAAGGGTATCACAGTCTCAAAGTGGGAAGTTTGTGGAAGGTTGGCTTCTTTCCAGACTTTGCCCTATGGTCCTTGCAGTGAGTGACTAACCTCTCCTTTTCTCTCCTCTCCTGCCCCAGCACTGAGGAAGTGAAATCTGCAGATGCTGGCTTAGGAGGCAAGAATGTTTCTCTCTTGCCTTAAGTGGCCACTGCTTTTTCTCCCTGTACCTCTCCCCCGACCATCAATCCCAAATTCAGACCACCAAGTGGATAGGGTGTGGTTAATAATGGTCAGGAAGCTGGCCACAGCTGGGTCTGCTTTTCATGTCATGAGAAACAAGGTAGTATCAGAAAGGATCCTAAGGGTCATCTGAGAAACCCTCTTCCTTAGTGCAGGAAACCTCCCTCCTCCAGCTTCCTAACAGGTCATTGTAACCTTGGTCTGCATCCTCTCATTGACAGACAGCTCACGATCTTGGAGAATTAACTTTGAGCAGAAAAAGTTCTCATGTCCCATGAATGGCTCCTGCCTTAGAATTATCAGGGTGTAAAACCACAAGGACAGTTACTACCCCTTATACTCCAGACCTGTTAGTGACCCCAGGCTCTGTTCTTACTAATCCTACCTATGCAACACAGGGAGAAGTTATCTTGGACAGTTAAAAGGTAACTGGGTGTGGTTTGTTTATCACTGGCATTCACAGGCAGGGCAGCTGGGTACATTAGCCTGCTCTATGGATATAACCTCTTAAGCCTGTTGGTTTGCAAAGAAAAAGCATTCCCTCTTTTGACTTCTTAACATGTGAAACAAACATAAAATCCTCCTTTTTTTTTAGTGGGATATTAACTTAGTTCCCCTTCCCCTCTGCCAGTCTCACCCTTATCCCGTCCTTCTCTGGCCATTACTCTTTCTTCTCAGGGACTCTTCCTTTTTGCTTCTCTTTCCCTCTCCTTGTCTTTCTTTCCATGGACTAGAGTCCATACTAATCCTACAGGTCTAGATGGAATGTGTGCACTGGTGATAGAATAATGGCAGTTCCAATAATTCATCTCTAAATGGCGGGGTTTAACTCGGTAGGACTGGACTCCACAGGCTGGATCACCAACGCTTAATAAGCATTGAGGAGATGGAATGATGGGAAATACCTGGATGATTTCAGATGGTCCATGAGGGATGGCCCAAATTAGTGCCACCTAGTGGTTTCCTCGAGTAAGGTCTGCAGTTCTGGTTATCAATGGCAGCAAGGGGAAGGTGATGTTTTGTATTATAAATACAAATGTTCTCCCAGCGTGCAGCAAGCACTGTGCCCTGCAAGATGCTTCACCATTGCCTTGTTTAATACTCACATATAGTCTCTCTGAGTGCGGCACCGAGGGACAAGTAACGTGTGGGGCTGGGATTCTAACCCTCACTTGTCTAACTCCCAAGCTAGTCCTCTTTCCACAACACAAACCGAGGAAACTGCAGAGCTACGGAGATGCAATTTGTATAATTTGGACACCAAAATTTAGTAGGAGTAATATTTACTTTTCATGACTTTGAGTAGACACTAAAATGTTCAGAAATGGTATATGGGGAAGATTTCACAAATTTAAAGTTAGACAGTAACACAAGTGCTAGATAAATGGATTTTTATTTCCATAGTTAAAATCAACAGAATCTATAAGATCCACTTCTGTTTATATAAATACAATATCTCCCTAATTCTTTAATTTTCAAGTGGGAAGAACATTGACATTTCTGCTCCCCAAACTGAGTTAAGATCTTTTATTCATCAGCGGTGAAAAGAAAATACCACCTCTACCATTGTGGTTTTTGAGACTATTAAGTGCAATTAAATATCAATATTTACCACAAGATAAGCAACTCACCCTAAAAACGATAGGCTGCTTTTGATGAAATAGCATTGAAGTTTATTAAATTTAAACAGTAGAAGTTTCTTGTGTAAATCCATACAAAACTAGAGAAGTAGAAAACCTATGAAGAGCCTCACTTGGATGTGCTGCTGGAGTCCAGTGGTCTTTGAACGAAACATAAGATTCATTTGTCCCATAGGACTGGCCTGAGTATAAGAAAGAGATTGAGAATGGACACTATAAAGTGTCTAGTTTCCATCATGATCTCTCAAGAGCTTTTGCCTCAAGGGCTTCTCTGTGGCCAGGAGAAGACATGGACTTCTACGCCGCTGCCGATCATGCCCTGGGAGACAGCAGAAAAGGTTTTTTTCTCCCATCCAGAATCACAGCAACCCTGCTGGGCCCCCAGTACATACATATATACGACTGTCTTCTTTCCCTCTATAGGAAGAAGAGATGTCTTCCTCACTATACTTGTGTTACTAGCGTGAAGCTCCAGGGCCCAGCACTTGTCTTTACTTGGAAAGGAGATTCATCTACTGGTTCTTGTAGAGGGACTTCTTTAGGGCTCTGGTTTTGTGGGGCTCCCTACCTGAGTAAAAAGAAGGGTTACTTCTCTTCTACCAAAGTAGAAAACACTTTGGTGTGTAATGAAATGGAGGTTACTAGGTAACTTCCTTTCTCTAAAGCTCAGTGAAATTCAGTTCTGATTTAATGATGGTCCCATATTACCTCACTGTGAATTAGCTGTGACACTTGAGATGAAGCTTTCTATTTTTTTCACTAGGGTGTCAGAGAGAGAAGCAGAGAGAAAAACTAAGACGATAATTCAGTTGACTCATGAGGTCCCCCTGAAAAAATGTCTTTTGCAGGGGCAAGCATAAAGAGAATGTCTTGCATCTCCCCAGTCCTCTAGCTCATGATTGCTAAGTGTTCGTGTTGAGAAGTCATTGAGATGGATTCATCTGTCTGGAAACCTGGGACATCAACAGCTTCTTGGGAGGTCCTTGAACAACTCTTGGGGGTAAGCCCTCCATGTAAGGAAATGGCAGAGAGAGAAATAGAAGGGGAGAAGGAATAGAAAGGTGAGATGGGGAAAATGGAGAGGGATAGAGGTGAGACGGGTGGGCTGAAAGAAGAAAAGGAAGGCAAACAGCAGAGTACAAAAAAAGGGAGATATGTAAGAGAAAGTGAGGAAGGGAAAGAGGGCAGAAAGATTGCTAAGAAAGAAGATGAAATGCAAAGAAGCAAAGAGGACCAAGAAGCCCATGGCACCCATCTTTCCAGTAGTCTCCCTGAACAGACATGAAGAAGAAGAGACAGTCTCCCTGAGCAAACTTGCAGCAGCCACCAGCAGGGCCCCAATGTCCTAGTTGCATAGTAATGAAGTCAGGGTGGCTGGGTGTCTCTGTGCTTTGCACGCTGGGCTGGTCTCTGGTTTCGCGGCCTGACTGGCCAAGCCTGATCACTGGGGGCCACTGGGATCAGGCATGTTGCCTGGCACCTGCTGCCCTGGCCTTCCCTTAATCTATCTGTATCTGACATGCCCTTGCAGGCTATAGGAGGAACAGTCTGTGGGAAGACAATAAGAAATCCCACGGGAAGGCAGAGCGGGGACTTGGGTTTCCAGCTAAACTGTCAGTGTCGTGAGAACCTCGGTGGGAGTGTTGGATGGCTAGCCCTTGGGAGATCAGTAAAAAAGAGGGAGAAATACAATTGTGAGGCTGAACCAAAGAGAAACTTCTGGGCTTTGCTGTCTCTATTTTCTTTCAATCAATAAGAACTCTTTTCCTTTTTCGTTTGCCTTGCTAAAATTGAGGACAGATGCGGCTCTGTGGTGATTTATGTGGAAACAAGAACTTTTTTCTTCCCTCTCCCCCAACAATTTACAAGAAAGGTTGGCTCAAGCCTTTTATGTCTAACAGAAACCCAAAGGTGACTGTGAATCAGAGAAAACAAGACATTAAAAAAGAGAAAGAGAGAGATTCTTTCAAGGGTCAGAAGACACAGAGTATCTACATTTCAGGAACCAGCTTCAGCCACGTAGAAAATAAAGCAATAATAGAGAGGAGTGAATTTTTCTCCACCTCTGCCTCTTTTGTGCAATAAATCCCAAGCAACTTTCTCATCAGAATCCTAAAATTTCCAAGCCGGAAAGGTCCTCAGAGATCATCTATTCATTTCAAGCTTTTCATTTTCAGGATACAAAAAAATGAGGCCCGTGAGTTAAATCCCTTGCCCCAGACTGGACAGCCTTTCCATGATGCTGGCAACTCAGTGGGACACTCCTTGAGTTGCAGGAACCGAGACAGCTGAATGGACCAGTGTGGCAGTGACAATGGGGTAGAATTCCTACGGAGACCACTTTCTGCATTTTGATACAGGAACAGGGAAGAAGGGAGGTTGTGGTCTATTCACATAAGCTTTTCTATTTAGCAACAGAGCATTATGGGAATCTGCCTGCACTTTTTAATTCAACCATATTATTTTACCCAACACTGTATCAAGTGCCAATGGAGGTTCAAAAAGGAAGGAGGAGGCAGCCAGGATTTGTGGATCCCTCTGTGGCAAAAAAAAGACACGAGCACCACTTTCTCCGTCATTGATCTTGGGGAAATCACCTAGCATTTCTGTCCACAGTTTCCTCATATGCAAATTGAGCTCTTTGGAATTCCTTTTGGGGCAGTACTTCTGAAAACTGTCATTAACCCAGGACATAGCATTATAATTGCTACATAAATATTAAACATTTCCTCTTGGTGTCAGTTATTTATTTTTTTTATAAGTCAGTGTCTTACTCTGTTGCCCAGTCTGGAGTGCAGTAGCACATTCACGGCTACCGCAGCCTCGACCTGCTGAGCTCAGATAATCTTTCCACCTCAGCCTCCCGAGTAGCTGGAACTACAGGCACACACCACCACACCTGGCTAATTTTTTTTATTATTGTAGAGGCAAAGTCTCGCCAAGTTGTCCAGGATTGCCTGAAACCCCTGGGCTTGGGCAATCCTTTCTCACCTCTGCCTCCCAAAGTGCTGGGATTACAGGCATGAGCCACTGCTCCCAGCCGGTGCCAGTTACTTTTAATAGACTATATTGTAAAGCCTGTTTTTTTATTTCCCATGATCAAGAAATATCTGTTAAATGGGTTTTTAAATTCCTAAGGCCAAGTCATTCCCAATTGTTTGCTTTTAGTGACCTTCAATAGAACTAGTACTCTGCTTTTAGTGTTTTCTCTCAGACAAATTTGGCATATAACAAAATTATAAAATGGGAAGAAGATAGAGGTCAGTCAGCCTCCACCGGTTTCTGTCTCACCAGGAGTCAAAGTCAAAGTCATGACAATGGCCTCCAAGGCCACAGAGGAGCCGCAGTGCCCCCACCCTGACCTCATCTCCCCATGCTGCTCTTCCCTCCACTCATACTGCTCCTTGCTCTGCCTTGAGCACTGCAGTCTGCCTTCCACCCCAGGGCCTTTGCACTTGCTGTTCCCTCTGCCAGAAATTATATTTCCCCATTTGCTCTTTTTACTCATCTTCTCGTGTCACCATCTCAACTCCCCTTTGCCATGTAATGTAACATAGTCACGGGTCCTGGCAACTGAAATGTAAACTACCATACCCAGCAGTCCTAATGTTTCCTGTGAATTTCAGATTTATTTTCTTTTTTTACTTAATTATCATTTTTGTTTTAGAGATATGGGGTGCAATTCAAGGTTAGGTACATAAGTGGTCATCGTGCGGGTATAGTTTGGGTACCCTTATTGATGTTATATACTCCTCTAATTTCTGATTTAAAATGGTTCCTTCTAACCCCTGCAGTATCCTGGTAAATGTGATTATAGAGGTCCTTGAGGAGAAGACAGAGAAAGCAATGTGATGAAGGAAGTAGGGACAGGGAAAGGTACTGTGACTGTGAAATAAACCACAGCATGACATTGGCAGGAAAAGCTTTGAAGACAGAGGAAGAGGCCACAGGCCAAGGAATGCAGGTAGCCTCCAACAGCTGGAAAAGACAAGGCGACATATTCTCCCCTGAAGCTGCCAGAAGGAATGGAGCCCTGCTAACACCTTGATTTTAGATCTCTGACCTCCAGAAAGGTAAGAAAATTAATTCATGGTGGAAGACAGCATGGCACCACTTCTCTCTGACTCTTTTTTCATCATCTTCTCTCTGTCTCTCATCACAGCTGGGAATGGTTCTCTGTTTTTAAGGAAGGACTCATGTGATTAGATTGGGCTCACCAAATAATCCATAATAAGATCCCCATTTTAAGATCATCTGATTAGCTATCTTAATTTCATCCTCAGACTCAATTCTCCTTTGCCATGCAATATAACATATTCATGGGTCTTGGTAAATAGGGGTCATTGTTACTACCATACCCAGCAATCCCAAGTACATGCCATTTACCCAAGCAAAATGAAAGTTTATGTTCAAAAGAAAGCATTACCTGTGAATGTTTATGAGTTTCTTTATGTGTTATTGTTAAAAACTGGAAACAACCCAAATGTGCATCTCTTGGTGAATTGATTTTTGAAAAAACTATGATACGTGGAATGCTACTTAGCTCAAATGAATGAATTATTGATACCTGCAACAACGTGGTTGACTCTCAGAAGCATTATGCTGACTGAAAGAAACCAAACTCAAAAGCCTATGTAGTGTATGATTTCATTTACATGATATTCTGAAAAAGACAAGACAGCAAATAGATCAGGGATTGGGGTGAGGAGGGTGACTGCAAAGGGGCTTGAGGAAACGTCAATGGATTATGGCAATATTCTATGTCTTGGCTGTGGTGATGAGTTCATAACTGTATGAGTTTGTCAAAACCCATAGGAGAAAGGGTAAATTTTATTGTATGTAAATTATACCTGCATAAGACTGGTTTTTTAAAAGGGGGCAGTTGTGGGAGAGAAGGAAATTATGGCTGAAATGTGTTATTTTGAATGATGCGTTTCTGTCTTACCTCAGGATTACAGTGTGTTGTCCTAGAGAGGGACACACCAGGCTGTTTTCTCACTCATGTGTAGCAAGCAGATGTGGTCAGGGCTGCGTTGTGACTTTCCTGGGACAGTCGTAAAAGATTATATTTTATGCCTTTGTGGGTAAAACTTTTTAATTTCTTTTTAAAATTCTATATTTCGTTTCAAATTTTTCTTCTGATTTTTAAAGAAATTAAAATGATTTTTTTTAAAGCTCCTAAAAGTATCATAAACCCTAGATACTTTGCCTAGTGGAAAACTTGGCCCTGGGTGTGACCCAAGCCAACTGGAAAAGAAAATCGGGCTAATCATTTCCTACACATGAATGACCAGGAGTAGGAATTATGCATTCAGTTTCTAGCGCTGTCATTGATTTTCCAAGAGTTTCAAATCAACTAACTGACCTCTCTGGGTCTCAGTTACCCAATGTGTGAAAAAGGAATAAAAATTCAATGCTCATTTAAAACCTGTTCTTAGGGTCATAGATATTAAACATTCATTCAGCAAATATTTGCTCTGTACCAGGCACTGTGTGGTAGATAGGTAAGTCCAAGATAAATTCCACATAGTCTCTAACCTGAATTCCCTCGAAAGGACACTCTGCCATTAAAAATATACAAAATAGAATATTCTTGATAAAGCACTTGCTTTTGCTTTGTCTGCTTCTGTAATTGCTCCTTCAAATATTGATTATTCTACATATATACCTATATATGCATAGATAGATGGATTGATCTCCAGAGAGTAGCTTTTAACCACAAGAGTTTAATTGCAAGTATAATAAATTCTGAAGAAAGCATGCATTTTTAGTGCGAGATTTCTATCAACAATTCAAGTGAGATTTCCTGAACTGTTTGTGAGTGGCCTTTGTAAGTTAATGCATGCCACTTTTAAATTTTCATTCACACCATCCACAGAGAGAAGAATTGATATTGGTGGTGGTAAGCAGACAACATGGCATGATTAAAGGGAAACTGTCCATCAAAATATATCTTTCTCTGCTGGTCTTCTACCCACACCTGATGTTCTACCGCAGCCATTCTTTCTTTTGGAGTAAATGTTAGCCTTTTCCTATAAGATCTCTTTAAAAGTTCAAAAATTCCCTCCACCTAAGTCGGATGGTTTTCCACCAGGCAAGTCAAGCACTGAGAGTCTGGTAGAGACAGACAGGACTAAAAGAGGCAGGAGCATGTGGGTGGAAGCCTTGAGACAATCCCTTCCTCCACTCACTACCCTTACAATTTTACCCTGTCTTGAAATAAATTCCTTGTCAGTCTCTCAATAACTATCCTGTAGCTCTTGTGCTGAAATCCTGGGTTGGAAGGGGAGACATCTCCATCAGCCTCAATTAAAACTCTGTCATCTCAATGTCATCGATAACAAGCTACCTCAAATGTCATCCATAACGTGTGTCCCTATTTTTAGAAATGAGCCACGTGCATTCTTTCCTGACTGCTTTCATGATTCCACCCTAGCCACTGTGAATTCAGAAGGACTTTGAGTAGCACAGTCCTTTTTCCCAAACAGCCAAGACCTCGCATAGTACTCATGGTTGACTCTTACATGTCCTAAATTTTCTATTTAATTATGTTTCCCTTTTAAACTAATAACTTTAATTCAGTAGTCACTCATTTTAAAATTATTCTTTTTTTCTGCTCACTACTTCTTCCTTGACACCTGGAGGTGAAACAGAATTCCCACTGATGCTACTTCTGAAGGTCTTATAACATGATATTCATTACACTGAGAGTGGAGGTTGAAACTTTTATTTTAAAAGAATTAAAAATATTTCTCATCAAAAGAGTTTTATAACCTTAACAACTACAAGATTACACATTGATCTCTTTCTCCTTAACGTAACTACTCTATCTCCCTGTGGTCTTTCAGATCTTCAGGCATGTGTCTAGGTTTTACTTCCATAACCTGAGCTTCCCAGGCCACACCAGCCTGGGCAGACAACCAAGAGGGTGTGGCTTAGTCTCACAATAGCAACAATGGGTCCCTGACTTCCCCAGCAGAATCACTAGATACTCCAGCCCTTCAGCCTACCTCTGTTTGGTCTCTCAGATGATTCTAGGGGAAAGCCTACTCTAACCTAACTTCATTCTAATCTGTAGGTAGAGGCAGGCCTGTTCATGGTAGGTCAGTTCGTGCGCTGCCGGGGAAGGTCTCCTTTCTAGGGCTAGTAGCCCCATTCTTTGTTCTCCCAGTATGATAACTATGAAGGGGAATAGACAATGGTACTATCAGCAGCTCTTGAGGGGCTCCTTGTTGAATAAGACTGACATCTAGCCGGGCTGGGTAGCTCAGCCTGTAATCCCGCGCCTTGGGAGGCTGAGGTGAGTGGATTGCTTGAACCCGCGGGTTCAAGACCCGCCTGGGCAGGCCAGACCTCACCTCTACAATAAATCAAAAAAATTAGCCGGGCATGGTAGCGCACGCCTGTAGTTCCGGCTACTCGGAAGGCTGAGGTGGAAGGAT
>CAUYQG010072554.1:0-26064 GCA_963574415.1 Tarsius wallacei | reverse complement strand
GGCTGAGGCGGAAGGATCGCCGGAGCCCAGCAGGTCGAGGCTGTGGTGGCTGGGAGCGGCCACTGCACTCCAGTCTGGGAGACGGAGTGAGACGCCAACTCAAAAAAAAAAAAAGAAAAGAAAAAAAAATGGTGATGTATTTTCAAATTGGAGACTAGCTTATTTGGGGTTCTCAAGATGGTGTCTAATGCTTTGTGCTTCTCTTTTGTTGATTCACTTCCCTCTTCTCTGTGCTTCTGTTTCATAGGCTTTTTACTTTGGTGGGCTTCGTGGTTAAACTTTTGGCGGGATCCAATCAGAATAATTCTGCAAGACAATCGGCAAATAGGACATGCAAATGAAATGATTCTGTAAACCAATCAAAATGTGTCACATAGGCATCGCACAAGAAAGCCTGTAACCTCTGCAGTATTCCTCCAATGAGGAACCAGGAGAGGGACCTGCTTTTTAGGAATAAAAGTGCTAATTCTTCCTGTTTCGGTGTTTCTGCCCACCAGACACCCGATCTTGCAAGAACATCATTAAAGTCTTGCTTCTGCTGCACTCCACATCTCTGTCCCATCCTTTGATTTTGGAAAGGTGAGTTCATTTCCCACAGCCATGGACAGAAATTCTGGTTCTGAAAATAAAGAGCACAGAAAAAAGAACATGAATATGCACGTAATGGAGAAAGCATTATGTGTTCAAGGTTAAAAAAAATTGTTTAATAAGTCAGGGAGAATAGTACTGAAAAACCGAAAATTAAATTTACCTAACTGATATATTTATAAAATCTTGACAGTCAATTAAAATTATATTAAGTCATTATGAATAAACTTGGATTAGTACTATAATATTAATGGATGGGTCCACTTGTAAAACTCCATTTGATATTTCAATAGTCAATCCATACTTTATTGGTTAAATTAGCTTGGGTTAATTAGTTAATTAGTGTATAGTTACTAGGTAGAGCTCAAAAAAGACTCTTACATATTTTATTCAAGAATTGAGACATCTGACTTTTAATTGTATAGCTGTTTTTCTAAAGTACATACAGATAACAAAAACACTAGGGAATACTGGCATTTGTTATGTACCTACTAAATTATTTCTTTGTTACTTTAAGTAATTTTCAAAATAACTTATAAAGGATATTTTTAATTTACAAAAGAGGAAATCAAGATTAAGAGAAAGTACATAATTGATCTAATATCAAATAATAGAGCCTGTGTTCTTACATTATCCTAGCTCAAATATATTTTGTAAGATGTCATTCTGTATTTTGTTGATAGAAATTGGTATTTGACTTTTAAAAGTTTACACTTTTTAAATATTCTTAACTTTCTTTGAAATTCACACTGACTAATTTGTGACACAGAGTTGAACTCTATTTTCTTCTAACAAAATCAAAATACTTTACTGATTTTATAATCCATAATTGGTAATATTTTTGTGGGATCTGAGAATAGTAAATACAATTCTACTCATTTTTAACTAAAACATGTTAAAAGAAAATATATAGAAATATACAGCTGACTTAAAGCAATGGCATTCAACTCTGTTTATGCATTATACTTGTAGTGGTAAATTTATAAAATATACCATTTCCCAGACTCCATTACATAGCATTTTGGTTTTAGTTTTTGTTTTGTTTTTTTTGAGTCAAAGTCTCACTCTGTCGCTCAGGCTGGAGTGCAGTGGCAAGCTCACGACTACTGCAGCCTCAAACTGCTGGGCTCAGGTGATCCTTCTGCCTCAGTCTTTCAAGTAGCTGGAACTACAGGCACATGGCACTATGTCTGGCTGATTATTATTATTTTTTTTTTGTAGAGAACAGGTCTTGCCTAGTTGTCCAGACTGATCTCGAACCCCTGGACTCAGGCAGTCCTCAGGCCTCTGCTTCCAAAAGTGCTGGGATTACAGGCACGAGCCACCACTCCTAATTTACACAGCATTTTAATCAGAATCACGAAGAAGATGCACAGGCATCAGAATTTTTAAAACTTGTCTAGGTTATTTGATTGTTCAGTCAGAACTGAGAACCACCACTTTTAAATTTTAATATGACAAGAATGCCCACTGTCATTACTTGTATTCAACATAATACTAGAAATCATAGCTAGATCAATCAGGCAAGAGAAAGAAAGGCTATCAAAATTGAAAAGGAAGTAATCAAATTAGTCTTGTACACAGACAACATAATCTTATATTTAGAAAAGCCGAAAGATTCTACCAAAAAACTGTTAGAACTGATAAACAAATTCAGTAAATTTGCAATATACAAAATCAGCATACAAAAATCAGTAGTGTTTCTAATGCCAAGAGTGAATAATGTGAAAAATCAAAAAAGCAATTCATTTGACAATACAATAGCTACAAAGAATATATGATACTTAGTAATCAATTTTATCAAAAATGTGAAAGATTTATACAAGGAAAACTATAAAACATTCATGAATAAAATGGAAAAGAACACAAAAAAGAATATTTCATGCTTATTGATTACAATAAATAATAATGTTAAAATGATAATACTATCCAAAGTAGTTTTAGATTCAGTGCATTTCCTATCAAAATACCAATGATAATCTTCACAAAAATATAAAAGTCAATACTAAAATTTGTATGAAATCACAAAAGAGCCTGAATAGCCAAAGAAATCCTGAACAAAAGCAACAAAGCTAAAGGCATCACACTGATTTCAAATATCCAACAAAACAACAGTAAACAAATAATCATTACACTGGCATAAAAACAGACACAGATAAATGGAACAGAATAGAGACCCAGATATAAATTCATGCATTTACAGTCAACATATTTTTGGCAAGTACTCCAAGAACACGAACTGGAAAATGGATTATCTTTTTAATAAATGATGCTGGAAAAACTGGGTAACTGCATACACAAGAATGCAACTAGATCATTATCTCTCACTGTATACAAAAATCAAATTTAAATGGATTAAAGACTGAAATTTAAGATCTGAAACGATCAGAAGAAAACATTGGACATTCAGGACATTGGTCTGGGCAAAGATTTTTTAGTGTAAGACTTCAAAAGCAAATGGGATCACATCAGTCTAAAGTTTCTGCTCAATGAAGTAAATAAGTAACCAAGTAAAGAGGCAACTGGCAGAATGGGAGAAAATATTTGCAAAGTATTCATCTGACAGGGAATTACTAATCAGAATATATAGGGAATTTAATCAACGGAATCTAGAAAACCAAATAATTTAATTAAAAAGGATCAAAAATCTGCATAAACATTTCTCAAACTAAGACATGAATGTCTTATGTATTATATATATACTTTATGTTTAAAATATAATATTATATATTACATATATAATATTTATACTCCCATGTTTATTGCAGAACTATTCACAATAGCCAAAATATGGAATCACTGTAAGTTTGCATCAGTGGATAAATAAAGAAATATATATGATATACACAATGGAATATTAATAGCCTTAAAAAAAGAAAACTTGTCATTTGCAGCAACATGAATGGAACTATATTTAATTATGCTAAGTGAAATAAGCCAAGCATAGAAAGAAAAATATGACTTGTTCTCATTCATAAGTTTTAGCTAAGAAAATGGATCCTGGGTAGAATTATTTGAGTTCCTCTGGGTATACTCCCAATAGGGAAATTGCTGGGTCATATGGAAGGTCAATTTTAAGTTTTTTCAGAAATCGCCACACTGTCTTCCAAAGAGGTTGCTCTAGTTTGCATTCTTATCAGCAGTGTAGAAGTGTTCCTTTTTTTCTGCATCCTCACCAGCATCTGTTGTTGTTTGTTTTATTAATGATGACCATCCTTACTGGGGTTAAGTGGTATCTCAATGTGGTTTTGATTTGAATCTCTATGATGATTAGTGAGGCTAAGCACTTTTTCATGTGTCTGTTGGCTGCCCATATACTTTCTTTTGAGAAGTGTGTATTCATGTCTTTTGTCCACTTTTTAATGAGGCTATTTGTTTTTCCCTTTTGACACGTTTGAGTTCCTTGTAGATCCTAGATGTTAGGCCTTTGTCAGATATACAGTTGGTAAATATTTTTTCCCATTCTGTGGGCTGTCTCCCTGCTCTCTTGATGGCTTCTTTTGCTTTACAGAAGCTCATCAGTATGATGAGGTCCCACTTGTCTATCTTATTTTTTATGGTATGGACACTTAGGGTTCTGAACAGAAATTGATTGCCAGTTACAAATTCCATAAGGGTGTCTCCTGCATTTTCTAAGATTCTTATAATTTGAGTTTTTACGTTTAGGTCTTTGATCCATTTAGATTTAATTTTTGTATATGGTGATAGGTAGGGGTCCTGTTTCAGTCTGCATGTGATCAGCCAGTTTTCCCAGCACCATTTACTGAATAGGTTCTCCTGTCCCGAGTGGTAGTTGTTGGAGGCTTTGTCAAAGATGAATTGGTTGAGAAATTGAGACTTTGCTTCTGGACTCTCTATCCTGTTCCATTGGTCTATATGCCTGTTCTTGTACCAATACCAGGCTGCTTTGATTACTGTAGCCTTATAGTAAAGTTTATTCCAGCTCTATTCACAATAGCAAAAACATGGAACCAACCATGCTGCCCATCAAAACTGGACTGGATAAAAAAATGTGGTACATATACACAATGGAATATTATGCAACCATAAAGAAGAACAAACATATGGATTTCGCAGCAACTTGGATGGATTTAGAGTCCATCATATTCGGTGATCTATCACAGAAACAAAGAACAGAGTACTATGTGTTCTCTCACTCATAAGCAGAGCTTAAACAATTATCATAATACTATTAAAAAGGGATTGGTAGTAGTGGGAAACTGCCAGGGGAGGGGAGGGGAGATTGGTAGTTGAGGGAAACTGCTAGGGGAGGGAGGGGCACACCTCATCAACAAGGGTACCTGCATAATAAACATTTGAATATCTAACCCTGAAATGTACCCCATATCTTTAAAATAAAAAAAAATTAAAAATAAATAAATAAGCCAAAAGTCACAAAAAAAAAGAAAAGAAAAGAAAATGAATCCTGTGAAGATAGAGATGAGATTTTTTGGATACCAGGATCCAGGAAGAGTAGTGTAGAGTAGGAATGATGAGACCTTGATTAATGGATACAAATATACAATCAGATAGATAAAGACCTGATGTGCAATAGATCAGTTACGGTAACTATAGTTAAATTAATCAGCTGTATATTTCAAAATAGCTAGAAAAGAATAATTCAAATATTCTTAGCAAAGAAAATAATTAAGGTAATGGATATCCCAATTACCCTGATTTGATTATATGAATGTATTAAACAATAACATGTACTCACAAAATATGTATACCTACTATTCATCAATTTAAAAAAGCTAAAAATTTATAATAAAAATGAGTCTTGAGTAATATCCCAAACATTACATAAGATAATAATGTAATCAACTGATCAGTTTCTCTTTTTTTGATCTCATACTGTACTATAGGCAATTGCAACTTGGTGCAGTTGTCATTTGTTATAATCTATTGGGTAAATAGATTCTTCCATAGGGGAAATGTTTCATACGGTGTGGCTAATTCACCCAGTGTATGGTGTTCAAAATGACATATGGCATTTTGCCATTTTAAAAGCTTCTTAAGTAACAGATATTTCTTTTTGTTAATATATAGACAGAATTTTCAATTGCATAAATTATAAATGTACACTATTGAATTAACTCTTTCTAGTTTTTTGTTTTAAAAAAGTTATAGTATGTATTTGATGTAACACAAACATTTTCAATATGTGATTTTTTATTTCAAAAATATTGATTCTAATGCATGAGTAATCGATTTTACAAAGTGCACATGTACTTATAAACACAGAATTAAAATAACGATGTAGGGGGAGATATTTTATTTTCTCCCTGGAAGGAAATAACATTTTTAAGGTATAAATACAAAAATGATTCAGGAAAAACAGACATAATTGAAGTAGAAAAAAATATGACCAGATCAGATCTAAATGTGTATAGCTACATGATGTTTGAAATAAAATTGTTGGGGAGAGAGTAGTCAGAAATTCTTAAATACTCTTAGTTTGTATACATCTTACAATTGTAGATGAAGAGAAACTATTTTTATTCTTACTTGTGTAATTTCAGAAAGATTTTGATATAGCTTAAGTAAAACTTTGTAATATACGTCATAATTTCTATGTAGTTTACTGTTAAGAATATCAAGATCCATTAAGAAATTGAATGTATAACTTTTAATGTTTTATAATTTCTACTACTCTAGTAAGAGTTAACACAATCAATAGTTATGACTACTTCAATATGTAAAACCTAATATCCACCTTAGTACTTCTGAATAAATTAATTTGATAAAAATAAATATTAAATACCATATATTACCTGCGTATTACACTATGAATCACACAAATTGAAGTCCTCTATTCAAACTACTTTACAATATACTTTAAACTGTTGGTAACTATAGTTACTCTACTCTGCTGATAAATGATAAAAATTATACTTGTATCCACTGTATGTTTGTATCTGTTAACCTATCTCTTTCACTGCCCACCACCAAGCAACCTTCTCAGCCTCTGATGCCTGTTGTTCTAGTATAAAAAATAGACACATTCTACCTTTATGAGATCAACTTTTTTAGCTTCTGCTATGAGTGATTACACACTATATTTGTCTTTCAATGACTGGCTTATTTAACATAATGACCTTTAGTTTCATGCATGTTGTTGAAAATGATAAAATTTCAATTCTCTTATGGCCGAAGAATATTCCAAGGGTATACATAACATATCTTCTTTATTCATTCATTTGTTGATTCATTAGGTTGATTTCATAGTTTTGCTATTTTAAATATTGCTTTCATAAACACATGAAGGCAGATATCCCTTTGATATACTGGCTTCTTTTCCTTTGAGAAGATACAGAGTAGTGGAATTGCTGACTCTTATGATAGTTCTAGTTTTAGTTTTTTGCGAAATCTCTATATTGTTCTCCAGAGGGACTGTACTAATATTCTCACCAACATTGTATAAAAGTTCCTTTTTCTCCTCATCCCTGCCAGCATCTGTTGCTTTTTGCCTTTTTAATTAATAGTCATTTTGACTGGGGTAAGATGGTATCTCATAGTGATTTTGATTTGCATTTCTGTGATGATTGGTGATGTCCAGAATTTGTTCATATACTCTTTGGTCATTTGTATATATCCTTTAGAGAATTGTCTATTCATGTCCTTTGCCTGCTTATTAACGGTATTATTTGGTTTGCTTATTGTTGAGTTGTTTGAGTTCCTTATATAGTCAGGATATTAGTTCCCTGTTGAATTAATAGTATGAAAATACTTTTTTAAATGATTCAACAGGTTGACTCATCACTGTATGGATTGTTTCCTTTTATGTGTAGAAGGTTTTTAGCTTAATATAGTCCAATTTGCATATTTTTGTTTTTGTTGCCTGTCCTTTTGAGGTCTTAATCATAAAAGCTTTGCCTACATAAATGTCCTGAAATAATTTTTTATGTTTTCATCTAGTAATTTTATAGTTTGGTTCTTATATTTATTTAGTCCTTAATTTATCTTTAGTTGATTTTTGTATATGGTGAAAGATAGAAGTCTACTTTCATTCATCTACAAATAGATATTCTGTTTTCCCAGTACCACTTATGAAAGATGGTATCCACTCCCCAGTGTATATTCTTGGTGCCTTCGTCAAATCAGTTGGGAGGTAAATATGAGAATTTATTTCTGGGTTTTTATTCTGTTCCATTGGTATATGTGTCTATTTTTTATACTAATAGCATGCTGTTTGTGTTACTATAATCCTGTAATATACTTTGCAGTCTGGTAGCATGATGCCTCCAGCTTTGTTCTTTTTTGCTTGAGGTTGCTTTGGCTATTCTTCTTCTTTTGAGTTCCATACAAACTTTGGGATTTTTTTCAGTTTTTATGACAAATGATGTTGATATTTTGATAGATATTGCACTAATTATGTATATTGCTTTGGGCAGTATCACCATTTTAGCATTCTAATTCTTCAAATTCATGAACATTTGATCTCTTTCCATTTATTTGTGTCCTCTTCAATTCATTTCATTTGTGTTTTGTGGTTTTTCACATGGAGATTTTTACCTACTTGGTTAAAGTTATTCTTAGGTTTTTTGTTTGATTTTTGTTTTTATAGCTATTAAGTGGGATTGTCTTCTTGATTTCTTTTTCAGTGATTTCACTATTGGTGTGTGGAATTGCTACTAATTATGTAAGTTGATTTTGTATCCCACAATGTTACTAAGTTTGTCACCTTTAAGAGATTTTTGGTCAATTATTTAGTAGTTCTAAACAAAAGATTATATCATCAGCAAAGAGGAACCACTTTACTTCCTCTAATCCAATTTGGATGCCTTTTATTTCATTCTCTTGCTTATCTGCTCTAGCTAGAGCTTACAGTACTGTGTTGATCTGGGTAATGGGCATGATCATCCTTGTCTTGTTCCATTTCTTAGAGGAAATGCTTTTAACTTTTCCCCATTCAAGAGAATATTAGCTGTGGGATTGCCTTATATGCCCTTTATTATGTTGAGGTATGTTCCTTCTATGCCTTGTTTGCTGAGAGTTTATCATAAAGGGGTGGAGAATTTTATCAAATTTTTTTTCTGCATCAATTGAGATGATCATATGGCATTTGTTCTTCATTCTATTGAAGTGATGCTCATCTTTATTGATTTTTGCATATTGAACCATCTTGCATCTTTGTGATAAAGCTCGCTTAATTATGGTTTATTATCTTTTTGGTGTGCTGTTGCATTTGGTTTGCTAGTATTTTGTGGAGAATTTTTTCAGGGGTATTAACTTGTAGTTATTTTATATTTTTTGTTGTTGCATCCCCATCTGGTTTTGGTATTAGGGTAATGTTGACCTCTTACAATGAGTTAAGGAGAATTCTCTTCATTTCAGTTTACTGGAATTGTTTGAAGAGTATTGATGCTAGTTATTCTTTATACATTGGTAGAATTCTGCAGTGAATCCATTTAGTCTTGGGTTTTTATTTGGTTTAGAGACATTTTATTACCGATTTAATCTTACTGCTTATTAAGATTTAGTGCAGGTTTTCTATGTCTCCTAGATTCAGTCTTGATTGGTTGTATGTGTCCAGTAATTTATCCATTTTCTCTAGGTTTTCTGATTTGTTAGTGTGTAGTTGTATATAATCTCTAATGACCTTTTGTATTTCTGTAATATTAGTTGTAGTATCTTCTTTTCTATTTCTGATTTTATGTGTGGTTTATTTTTTATGCAGTTTAGCTAGCATTTTATCAATTTTCTTTGCCATTTCAAATGAAACTTTTTGTTTCATTGTTTCTTTGAATATTTTTAATTGATATTTCATTTAGTTGTATTCTGATCTTTATTATTTCTTTCTGCTAATCTGGGGTTTTTCTTGCTTTTTTAGTTTTGGGGATGCATTGATAAATTGTTTATTTGAAGTCGGTCTACTTTATTGATGTAGGTATTTATTGCTATAAAAGTCCTTTTAGTACTGCTTTTGCTGTATCTCACAGGCTTTGGTAGGTTTTGTGCTCATTTTTACTTGTTTAAAGAAATATCTTGAGTCTCATATTAATTTAATCATGATCCAATGGTGGTTCAAGACCACATCACATAATTTCCATGTACTTGTATAGTTTCCAAGGTTGCTCTTGGTATTTATTTCAAACTTTATATCACTGCTGTTTAAGATAATACTAGGTATGATTTTGGTTTGTTAAATTTTGTTGAGACTTTTTTGTGTCCTAACATATGGTCTGTCCTGCAGAATGTTTCATGTGCTGATGAAAAAAGTGTATATTCTTCAGTTGTTGGATAGAATATTCTGTAAATCTCTGTTAGGTTCATTTGTTTTAAAGTCTAATTTAAAACCAATATTTCTTGTTAATTTTTGTTAAGATTATTTGTCTAATGCTGAGATGGGAGGTTAAATATCCCCACTATTATTGTATTGGGGTCTATATCTGTTTAGATTTAGCAAAATGTGCTTTATGAATCTAGGTACTCCTGTGTTGCGTGCATTTATAACTGTTATTTCCTCTTACTGTCTTGATTCCTTTATCATTATATAATAACTCTCTTTGGGTTTTTCTTTACTGTTTTTGACCTACAGTCTGTTTTATCTGCTACAAGTGTAGCTCCTCCTATTCACCTTTAGATTCATTTTGTGTGGAATTTCTTTTTCCATCCCTTCACTTTTAATCTATACTTGTATTTACAGGTAAGTCCATTTCTTATAAGCAGAATATAGTTGGATTTGAAAAATCTATTTAACAAGTCTGTGTTGTTTATGTGGAGAATTTAACCCATTTACATCAGAGTTACTATTGATGTGTGAGGTTTTGTTCCTGTCATATTATTAAATTGTTTTCTGGTTGTTTTGTATATTCTTTGTCTCTTTCTTAATATCTTATTATATGTCATTATGGTTTGGAGATTATCTGTAGTAGTCTCTTCTCTTTTTTCATTTATGTGTATGCTATACCAATAAGATTTTTATGTTCATGTCTTTCTATAATAGTAACTGTCATTTTTTCCTTTCAAATTTAGAACTCCCTTGAGTATTTCATGTAGAGTTTGTCTAGTGGTGATGAATCCTCTCAGTTTTTGGTTGTCAGATAAATAATTTATTTCTGGTTTATTTATAAGAATTACTTTTGCTGAATATGGTATCCTTGAGTGGCAGGATATTTTCTTTCACCACTTTGAATATATCCTTCCATTCTTTCCTGGCCTGCAGGGTTTCTGTTGACAAATCTACTATTAGTCTAATGGATTTCAAAAAATATATTGTTGTACATTTTCTCTTTCTCTTTTTAAAAAGCTATCTAGTGTCTTTGTCATTTACTAGGTATTTTGGCTATAATGTGTCATGAAGAAGACTTTTTTGCATTGTATCATTTGGAGGTTTGCCACTCGCCCTTCTATATCTGAATGTCTAAATCTCTTGGTAGATATGAGATGTTTTCATTTGTTATTTTATTAAACAGGTTTTAAAGTCCTTTTTTTCTCTCTTTGTCTTCTGAGACACTGACAATTTGTATATTTGGTTGCTTCATATTGTTCCATATATCGGAAAGGTTTTATCTACTTTTTCATTTTTTTTTCTTTATTTTTATCTGAATAGACTATTTCAAAAGAACTATTTTCAAGTTCTGATATTCTTTCTCCTGATTTTGTTTTTAAAGGTATTTTATAATTCATTCAATAAATTCATTCAATAAATTTTTCAGTTCCAAAGTTTCTATTTAGTTCTTTTTTATAATATCTACCTCTTTGGTAAATTTCTCATTCAAATCCTGAATTATTTCTCTGATTTCTTCATGCTGTTTTTTACAATTTTCTTGTGTCTCGCTGGGCTTCTTTAGAATCAATAATTTGAATTCCTTTTTCCAGGATTTTGTGAATTTCTTTTTGATTGAGATCTGTTTCTGAAGAATTACTGTGTTCCTTTGAGGTGTCATATTTCATATATATATATCCTATGCCCTTGTATTGATCGCTATGCATCTCATGCATCAGTTGCTTTTTCCAATTTTTTAATTTGCTTTTGTAGGAGAGAAAATTTTCCTGAGAATGAATTGGTGGTTTTTTGGGTGTAGTACACTTTGCCTTTGATTCTGATTGTGCACAGTAATGTCTTCTCTGTATGATTTATTCAACTGTAAATAGCATCAGTGGTGACTGAAATTTACTCAGTGGCCCAGAGTACAGTTGTCAGTAAAGACTGTGGTGCAATTTTGCTGGGGTGAAGATATGGGGTAGGCCAGTAGTAGGCTCAATATTACCTGTTTTTGGTCCTTAGAGCAGCATATGCTAGTATCAGTGTTAGCAAATCCAGGTGGACCAAATAATTCTTAGACCTTCAGGTGGGTTACTTAAATGCTGGTAGTGGCAGCTAGAGGCCAGGCAGATGGGCAGTGGCAGTGGTAAGATGATTCTCTGAACCCTGAGCAGTATGTACTCATGTTGGTGGTTGCTGTCATGGACTGAGTGAACCAATTTCCAGGCCCATGGTCGGTGCATGCAGGGAGGTGCCAACTGTGGTGGTGGCAACTAGATGGGAAGGCCCAACCTCAGGTCCCTGAGAGAAGTTTTTATGTTCCAAAATGATTGACTCAGTAGGCCCCTAGATAGTATGTTCTGGCATGGGGGAAAGGAGCAAAGCTGAGCTAGTCTTGCTTGTCCTTAGACCCCCTGATAATGTTTAAAGATGCATGGCAGTCCCCAGATCACTGACGGTATGCTCAGTTGGGAGGGGGCAACAGAGGACATCCAGCTGCCATCCTCTGGGAGGATGGTGCCACCTTCAGTAATAGCAACCTAGGCCAGCAGGCAAGGAATGTGTGTGCCATTCACATATCAGCCCTAGCGCAGCATGTGTCTTACCCCCAGGTGTAATGGCCTGAGGTCACTTATGCCTAAACCTTGAGATAAGCAGACAGCTCTTCTCTTGCACCTCAGCTCCATTGTTGCTGAGGTTCTGGATAGTGCATAATCTGTTAAAATGGGTTCTAAAATGGAACCTTGCTGTAGCTGCTAAGGTTTCAGGGAATGTGAGAGACAGAGTGTATGCGTTCTCCCTGGGACAGTGCTGTTGAGATCTCCTGGCAGCTTCCTATGTTAGTTTCAGAGCCCCCAAGGGCCAAGGGGCTCTCCCATGGCAAGGGTTACAGGAGTTCATAATGAAAATATGGACCACTGAACTGCCCTCACTTACTCTTTTCTTATATTGGAGAGTCTCTTTCTTCTCACAGCTGATTAGAGCCAAGCAAGTTGACTTGCTTCCTTCTCCTCCTTTGTTTTAGGATAGCCTGTCACTCTTCTGTTATATTCCAGGATTTCCTCTTGGGTATCTTCTTGAAATGTGTTTATCTATTCACTACTTTGATTATGCTTAGTGGAGCAAATGAACACAAAATTCCCATACTCAGTCATCTTGAAGCCTATCCTTATTTTGTATATATTAATTGTTGTTTATTATAATTACTCTATGTGTTTTTTTATGTTCATAAAGCTTGAAACAAGAAGGTGGAAAAAAGCCATTTCTTGCTACAAAAAAGTGAAATAAACAAATGTTTTCTTTATGAAAATGATGCACCTAGAGACAAGAACTACATATTCTATAAGATATTGACTTTAAAGAATTGACTGTAAAGAAACATACAATAAGACATTTTACAGAATATTAATAATTCTCAATTATCAAATTAATAATATTAAAAACATATCAAACATTAACTTTTCCTGTTCATGTGTTCATCTGTATATAAAGACACTTATGTTTCCCAAGCAAAAAGCAACTGTTTACATAGAATAATACAATATTTAGTGCATATTCAAGTATGTAAGAATAATTGGTCTCACGAGAACAATCAACTGTAACATCTGAAGTTACCTAAACAGTGTTATTTTGTGTTCTCTTTCTTTCCATATTTACATGTCAATTACTTTAAAAATGTTTGATATGGTCAATTAATTAATATATGTCAGCTTGAAGAGTTTTAAATGGTAAAACTTCTTATCTCCCTGAATATTATTTTTCTTCTTTTTATGGACTGTTCTTTTAAATTTTACAAAATCTTACAAATATATGTTTAATAAATATATAAAGTTGTATCAAAATCTATATTTAGAGCCTCTTTCTCTCTTTATACAGTATATATATATACAGTTATACAAACACATAAAATTAAATACATATGACAAAACTAAAGACACTCTTTAAGTATACTCTTTGCTTTTGGCAATCAAGTATTTCTGTTGCATGTGAGTAAAGTCTGTATTGAAGAAAAATGGGAATATGAAAGAAGGAACACAAAAAATTTGAAAGTGTATTTGATATTTTTCTTTTGTATTTTATAATGAATTTTCTATAATTTAAAATTTAAAACTTTTACATTTAACATATCTTTAAAACTTTGTAATTATAAATGTGTTTTTGGTGAATAAACTCTCGGGACTTTCATTAGTCTTATATATACTCCTACGTTTGACACCAAACACTATTTTGTCCTTACTAATATAAATCCATGCATTTATGATTCATCTTATCTTTGTTTGCGTAGACTGTCTTATTAAAGGGTACTTTGCTAAGTCTTCATATTTTGAAGTTTTATTTTCTGAAGCGAAATTGAGTTTTAATATGAAGCTTTGTCATCTATATAATTTTCAAAGAAAAAATTTCCCTTAAACAGATCTCATGCTTGACTTCATTTTGTTTGATCTAATTAGTATCAGTTGGATTTTACTAATTATTATAAGCTAATATGATTATTTTCAAAGGAGTGATATTGTGTAGTTTATGAGAATGCAACTGACTATGGTAACTTATCAACCATTCCTACTGTCCTTTCTTAAAACTCCTAGGACAGAGTGCTTGCCACTTTTTTGGTACCAATTTTTTTCATTATCTGTAAACTAAGCCATTTCTAAGTGTCCAGCTACCTTTCACACTATCTCTGCAAAGATTGTTCACCAAATACTTTAAAACATAACTGTCATTATTTTAACTTGATTGGATTGTTCCTGAAGGACTAATGGAGATTTCAGTACTTATGAATATAAAACTGGTTGTAATGTCTCTTTATTCTTTCTGTTTTGGGTGACAAAATGTCCAGTCTTGTGACTTGCCTAGAGCTTTTATTGTTATATTCTGACGTTATGCAGGCACCTGGAAAGAAATATTTTTTGACCATTTGCTTAAAAGTAACATGAGATCCACTGAGAATTTTAAACCAGGCCTACAAGTGAATATTACCAAGTTTTAGGTTTATGTATTATTAATTCATGACCAATATTAAGACATTATTTTTGTGAATCCAGTTAATTGAGTCATGTAAACAAGTAGAATTTGCCAACATTACTTACCCTCATGTAAGCCAAGAGGGGAGACTTTGATACTTTGAGGTTAGCACAGTGATTTTGATTTTATCTGTGCTTGAACAAAATTGTAAAGTAACTGCTTTTCTCTCAATTTATCAGTTTCAGAATATCCTTATCTGAGTTTAGTATTCTGCAAGATTATTTATGTCCAACTGGAGAACAAAACAGTCAGTTTGTAATAAATAACATTGACATTTAGGTGTAAATATTAGATAAGTTTCAACTGTCAGAGGCTACTTTTGTCTTTCTCATTAAGAACAAGGGTTTTTTTAGAACACCGTAATGTGAGAACAACAAAGAAAGATCATGTCACCTGCCTCTACAAGTTGCCATTGTAGTTGCTGTTAGTTGGACTCAAGTCACCAGTAGCAGGCAATGTTATCACTTTCTATCTTTGATTAGTCACTCTGAATGTTCTAATATATCTAACTGAAATTTTCCATTATTCAACTAATGACTCAAAAATTAGTGGTGCCATAACTATGGAAATTTTAAACTTGATTTTAAAATAAATGCTCTAGGAAAAAATTCTTGTTCATGATGGGCTGGTACACTGCTTGGCTTTTTTCCGTGTGATTATGCATGTATACAAATTTTCATCAATATAACCTATAAAGGAGAATGGATTTTCATCAAGTGAACACACCCATATAATCATTCTTTAAATCAAAACATAAAACAGCATGAGTTCCAGGATTCTTCTTTATGCTTTTTCCCAATCCTTTCATCACAACCTTCTCAGACTTCTGTAAAGATAACCCTGATTTAACTTCTGATGCATTAAGCTTGTTTTTTATGCTTCTAATTTTATATAAACATAACTACCCATAATGATTTACGTTTGGAGGAGGTTACCGTTACTCAATATAATGTTCTTGAAATACATTTATTTTCTTCTGTGTAATAGTGGTTCAGTCCTTTTCATGGGATTGATGGACTCACTGTACACACATTTTGTAAAATATGTATCCATTCTACTCTCAAATCACATTTGAGTGGCTTTCAATTTTAGACTACCATGAATAAAGATGCTATGAACATTTCAGTAAAAGTTATTTAGTGTGCATATGCATGCAATCTGTTGATATATTTCTTTACGTAAGATTGTTTGATTGAAGAGCATGTGCTTATCATATTTATCAATAGTTAACATTCATTGACAATAAAGTTCACAAATAAGCTTTCCAAATGATTGTACCAATGTACATTTTCAACAGTTGGTGATAATTTTAACTTCACATTCTTGGCAACATTTAGTTTTCTCACTCTTTTTATCTCTTTTCCCACTTGATGATGCCTTTTTATTCACTTATGGATGTCTTCAGAGCAAAATAAGTTATTAGTTTTAAGAGTTGAATTTATCTTTTATCTGATAGTGTCTTTTGATTTTTTATATCAATCTTTGCTTAACTTGAAGATATGAAGCTATTCTGTGATACAGTTTTCTAGAAGGTTTATGAGGTTGTCTATTATATTTTAATCTAAACCACCGGAATTTATTTGAGATTATTTTCATTTTGAATAGATGTCAAAACTCATAATTTTGCTTATTGATGCCCAATTGAGATATAAGTATTTATTTATCACTACACATTGTATATGTGCATCAAAATATCATATGTACTACATAAATATATGCAAATATTATATATCAATAAAAAATTTTAAATATCTGTTCCCAGTTCTTATTCTGGACTACAGAATTTCTGAGAGGTATCCCTATGCAATGGGATTTTTCAAAACTCCCATGGTAATTCTAATATTCAGCCAGAGCTGAAAATCAGCTTGGCATGTAAGCTTCATAAAGGCAGACAGTTTTGTCTATTTCTGTTCTGTTCACTGGTCTATAACAAAATGCCTAAAACAGTGCCTAACATCCAGACAATGCCCAATAAACATTTGTTGAATAAAATTTTAAATAGAATTTTTTATTGGAAAGATCATTAATTGCTACTGTTTTGCAATGTTGCCTGTATAATATAACAACTGTCCATAGATATGCAAGTAAACTCTGTAACTCTGTTTTGTTCTATTCTTATATTTCTTTTTAACAAGACCTCAATATCTTAATTAAAATAGCTTATTATAACTGTGTTAGCATTAGTTTGCCACTTTTTTTTCTTTAAGATTGTCTTGACTACTTTTCCTCTACTGGTAGGTAAGGATGCAATTAATTTTGTATATTGACCTTGTATTCACCAACCTTGCTAAAGTACTTTATAACTGTAGAAGATGATTTATGGATTCATTTGAATATGTTCATTTAAAAATATTAACTTTGAATAATGACTTTTTTTCTTATTGATCAATCATTAAATTTTTATTTTCTTTTATCATTTGTGCCAAGCAAGTCCTCTAACACATTGATAAATAAAACTGATGATTGCAGGCAGCCTTGACTTGTTTATATTTCAGAGAAAGGGAGGATGTCTTTAATTTTTCACCATTAAGTATGATGTTAATTGTTTCTATCTGTGGTTGTTTCCTTTCTGACTTAATAACATCCTTCAATATTTTTAGTCATGTCAGTCCTCTGGTGATAATTTCATCCAGTCTTTGTGTTTTGCCTTCAGTTTTAAAAGACTTTTTTGGTGAATATGGAATTCTAGTGTAGTTTGTCAATTTTTTCCCCATCACTTTGAAGGCGTCATTCTTTTGTTTCTTATCTAGCTGTTTATTCTTTCTTTTCCTTTTATTTTGACTACCTTCTTCTTTCTTTTCTTTCTTGGTTGAAAGTTTGATTTTTATTTGTTCTTATCCTGCTTAAGGATTTAGCATAGTTAATACTCTTACTTCTTCTCTCTTTTTTTAGTTTAGAAAATGCTCAACTCTTATCTCTTAATATATATACATTTTTTTCACCTCATTCTCTCTCTCGCCTCAGCCTCACTCTTTGTAGTCTAAGTATATATATTGGATCCTTTTATAGGATCTATAAATATAAAAGAATGTAGCCAGGCTCGGTGGCGCAGCCTGTAATCCCGCGCCTTGGGAGACTGAGGTGAGTGGATTACCTGAGCCTGCGAATTCGAGACCCACCTGGGCAACTTGGTGAGACCTCATCTCTACAATAAATCAAAAAATTAGCTGGCCGTGGTAGCGCACACCTGTAGTTCCAGCTACTTGGAAGGCTGAGGTGGAAGGATCGCTGGAGCCCAGCAGGTCAAGGCTGCAGTGGCCAGGAGTGGCCACTGCACTACAGTCTGGGTGACAGTGTGAGACTCAAACTCAAAAAAAAAAAAAAAAAAGAATATATAACTATATATCTATATCTATATCTATAGTCTATATATTTATTATATATAGATACAAAATATATTAAACAAAGAATAGAATCTATTATAGGATATTAGGATCTATTGATATATCAATGATTCTTTTATATTAATAGATTCTATAATCCCATAATAGATCCTATTATTTATTAATATATCCTTTTATCTATATATAATATAGATAGTAGGTCCTTTTGCTTTGTTCTATATTTCTTTTGCATTTTTTCTATACATAGTTTTACTTTTGTTAATTTATTCTTCAGTGTATTCAGTAGTCTATGATCTATATTTTGTTTTAGTAATAAACTTTTTTACACTGCCAAATCTCTTCTTATATCTATTGTGTTCCTAATTTTAATTTCATTATTTTTGAGTTCTAAAATATCTGCTTTATTTTTCATGATTTCCATTCTTTTTTGATATTCCCTGTCTATATATGTAATTTATTGAATATTAATCCCAATTATTTTAACGCTTATATCTGTTAACTTTAATAACGGAGTCTCTTTTAAGTTTCTAGATTGTCTGGTTATTCTCCAAGATGTTGATAAATTCTTGCATTTTTTGCACTGTTTTGTTATTTTTCAATCACACTGTGTATTTAAAATCATAAAATTTGAAGCTCTGATGATTTCTAGCTTATTTCATAGTCTACTTATCTTTATTTTGTTGGAGTAGGGACTGGTTACCCTAATTCAATTAAGAAATGAGTTGCCTGGTAAGTTCATGACAGTCTTTCTTGGTGGGTTTCAAGTCCAAATTTTGCCTCTTAGCCTCACTGACTGCCACTTCAACTACTCAGTTGTTGCTTTTCCTTTGGTTTCATGGCTACATTTTTAATTAGCACATGTTGAGATAACAGAACCTAATGTCGTATTCAGCACTCTACACTTACTTTGTCTTTTAAAATATGCTTTCTTCGATATCTCTCTCATGCTTTTGAAACTCTCCAGAGTCTTGAAACGTTTTTGTTTTTATTTTTCCACCTTCCATGTTCATTTTCAATGACAAAGTAGCCTGAAACGAAGTATTCTACCATTGCCTCAAGATGAACTCTCTTTAATTCATTTTTATTTTCTTCTTCTAGGATTTTCAGTTCCAAAATATTTTATAATTGGTAAAATTTTATGTTCCCCCAGTATACTAATAAAAGCAGAAACCAGTATCTTCTCAGAAATTCCCACAAAAATGTTTACAACTAAAATTGATGCTTATTGATGTGTAAGCATCACTTGTGTCCACCTAAATTATTTACTTTACATCCAAGTGCCTGTACTATAAACTCAAACATATCTATAAAAGCAATGTTAAGGGCAATTATTTTCTGGAAAGGATAATATGTATTTAAAAACCTTAATAAAAACAGCTAATCATACCAAGAGCAAGCAGTTATAAGTTACTTTGAAACAAATTTAAAAACTTAAAAAATCTTGGCAAAGAAATGTTACTTAAAAAAATGAAAATTATAGCACTGAAAAATAAATAAATAAAATGTGGTGGACTAAATAATAGAATTGAGATGGCAAAGGATAGAATCAGTGAAATTGAGGAATAATAAATAAAATTTATCCAATCAGGAATCTGTATATCAATATATATACACATATGTGTCTATAATATAAATGTATTTATCTTTAATATTCATACCATCAGAGTCCTAGAATAAAAAAAACTGTGAGGCTGATAGAGTATTCAAAGAAGTAATAGCTGAATTGGTAAAAGACACATAAATGTGCTGTTCCAAAAACATGAATAATTCCAAATAAGATAAGCTCAAAGAAATTCATGACAATACACATCAAAATTAAACTTCTGAAAGCTAAAGACAAAAGAGAAAAATATTAAAATAATCAGAGATAATCAACATGTTGCTAACAGGGGAATGCCAATTTAAATTACAATTGACTTCTCATTTGAAATCACAGGGAACAGAAGAAAGTGGAATATGATTTTTTAAGCAGTAAAAAAAAATCTATCTGTCTTTCTATCTACCTACCTATCTATCAAGATAAAGATCTAACTATCACAATAAATATCTATAATGAATGAAAGTGAAATAAGGACATTTTCAGATTTAGAACGATTAAAATAATTTTGTCTCTAGCATACCTACCATTAAATAATGATTACAATAATCTTCTCAAATGCAAATGAAATGATAAATGAAAAATATTGGAACATCAAAAGAGTGAACAATTATAAGAGCAAAAATACAGGTACAATAGACTATCTTTATTCTCATGAGTTTTATATTTTATACTAAATGATTAAAACAAAAATGGTAACACTGTTTGCTACTCAAGACATTGACATTTCAAAGAAGGGAGTGTAAAGGGAGCCTAAGTGGAAGCCCAATTACCAAACTTCACTAGACACTAGTAGACTATGATAAGTCACATTTGTATTTTGAGATGCCCATAGTGACAAGTATACCAAAAAAGACTATAAATTATTGAAGATGAAATCCTATATGTGTTTCCACAATCCACAGGAAGAAAAAAAAAAAGAAGAAGAAGAGAAATAGAGAAATGAGAGACAGGGGAAAAAAAGACAAATAATAAAATAGACTTTGCAATAATGAAAAACTGAATATAACCAAGTTGTCTTTCAATGGATAAATTATATAAACTATGATAAATTCATACCATTGGATATTACTCGGCAACCACAAAGAACTAGGGATTGATACGTGGAAGAGCTTGGATAAGTCTCAAGAAAAATACAGAGTAAAAAATTCATCAATCCCAAAAGATCACACATTGTATGATTCCATTTATATAGGATTATTGAAATGATAAAGTTGTAGAGATAGGGAATAGATTAATGTTGCCATGGAATAGAACTGGGGAGGGCGAGGATGAATTGGGTATGGTGATAATAGAGCAACACAATACGTATCCGCCTATCTATCAAGATAAAGATCTACCTATCAAGATAAATATCTATCAAGACTCTTAATCTATTAAATTCTTTATCTGGTAAAACTATCCTTATGGAATGAAAGAGAAAAAAGACATTTTCAGACCGAGGAAAACTAAAATTTGAAAAATAAAAGCAACTTTATTCAAATGATAATAGAACTATTCTGTATCTTGTCTGTGGTAATGAATACATGACTCTACACCTGTGACACAATTTCATGAAAATAAATATATACATATAGTAATAAATACAAGTAAAGCTGAGAAAATCTGAATAAGAATGGTGGATGTTACCGTTCTTTCAACTCCACGTGAATGTACAATTATAGCAAACTTTTTAAAAAAGGTTGTTTGCAATATATTTATATATTTTAAAAATGTAAACTACATAAACAACTACTTTGTTTTATACTTAAATAGGTGCTTATACCTTAAATTATTTTTTTCATTTTAAACAGCAAATAGTGGTATAATTTTCGCAAATTCTAAGTCAATCATTTGAAGTAGATATCAAATAAGGCAAAAATATGAAAGGCAGATTGTCTACATAATAGAACAATAGACAAAAGTTGAGTGAGTTGCAAACTTATTGGTTATGATGTCCTGCATTTGGAGATCCTTAGGCAATAACTCTAGAAAACACAGAGGAAAAAAATTAAACTGTATTTTGATAGGTCATATTATTGCTCAAAATGTCCATTATCTACCTTTATAGATCCTCTTGATATGGAATAATTATACATTTTTAAATCTTAAAATTAAGACTTAGTTATCTGTTTAAATAAAATGTGAGTAAAAAAGAGCATGTAGCATGTGTCATTTAGGAAAACTGACAACCATCTCATGATCTGCTACTTCTCTCATTTCCCATTGCCAAAACCCTGAGTCCCAATATGAAGACATACAATTGACCCATGATGGATCTGTCATAGTAGAGAGAAATAAACCTTTTATTGTTAGCTATTGGCATTTGGGTTTATCATGAATTTTTTTTAGAGACTAACGTAGCTTAACCTGACTGATGTCTCTTACTTTGAGTGTTGCATCCAAATGGTTATATGAAATCTAAGGATTGAGTTAAGCTCTAAGAACACCAGATGCTGTCGCCACATAAATACATTTTCCCCATAAGTTGTACCTCCAGTTACAATTTTTAAAAATGTTTGATTTAAGCTACATTGATTATGGAAATAATTATAATGTGTATATTCATGACCACCTCTCTTTTAATATTGAATAGTTCTTAAAACTTTTGATAAGGTGCTGCTGATAAGAACATAAGAACTTTATTCATTAAAATTGACTGAATACGAAGTTATGTGTCTACTTTAGTGTTTTCCATTTTTCTATCTACTGGTTGTTATTTATTTTATTGTTATTATGTTCCATTTCTGAGAGCATATTCATATCTTTTTCCTTGTTTCTAACTTATTATGAACTTGAAGAACAATTAAACATAAAGGCAATGATTGAAGTCAATAATTATTTTATTTGTGAGAACTCCAATAACTAATTTCTCTTACAATTGGGTTCTTGGTTATGACACAAGATGGAGGCCCCCAAAGCTGAGGTCTAACTTGACAGACCAAGTGGGTCCTTGGCTTCGTGCAGGAAAGAACTCAAGAGTGAGCCACCAAAATAAACTGAAAGCAAGTTTGTTAAAAGCAAAAAGGAACAGAAAGAAGGCTACACTGTAGGCAGAGCAATCCCGGTATATTGCTGGGGTTTCAGTTGGAAAATGAAAGCAGCTTTATTCAAATATCAGAGAGTGGGCTGCTCCATAGGCAGAACAGGTCAGGCTAATCTAGAGGAAAGACAGCAACTGTATATTGCTGGGGTTTTCCTGGTTATATGTTAAATAGGGGATGGATAGTCATGGATTTTTGGAAAAGAGGTGAAGATTTCTAAGAACTGGGGTTCATCCAGTTTATTATTATATATGTCCAGAGTCAGAACTGTCATGGTGCTAGAGGCTATGTCATTTAGCATTCTAATGTATTATAATGAGCGTAAAATTAGGGACAGGGTCAGGTAGCAGGCAAATTAGATGTCATCTTTGTTCTAGCTAGCTCTAATCGATTCTCAACTGCATCATGTTTTTCTCCATGGGAGTTCAGAAAACCAGGCTATTCACCTATCTAGAGAAACTATCTCAGCCACCGGTCCTAATAAATTAGCTTTGTTGTTTATCTTAGGAAACTAGTGTTGCCAAATTCCTATTTCAATTAGACTCCAGGTTTTGAAATTACTCCAGATTCCCACAACATTATCATATCTGATAGGCATTTTTATACCAACTCTGACAACTTTCAAAACCATTATTAGAATAACTTTTATTTATATCATTTACTTGAATATTTTCTAGAAGTAAAATATTCTGAATCTGCAAGTGAAATCAAGAAGCATCATTTAGAAAATATTAGAATTTGAGAGCAATTCCTTGAGGAGCAGGAATTTTTTAAAATTTCCATGTAAAAATATTCACACTTCAATATAAATTGTCAATATTCAACTTACACATTTCATTTAGTAAACGAAGTCTAATTAAATATAATATTACTGGAAAAATATGGTTAAGCTAAGCAAACTTAAATCTTTATTCATGAACTTCTAAAATAAAAAGGACAAACAGCTATATACAAATAATCATCAAAATCTAATCAGGAAAGTAATTTAAAAGTCTGTTGATATTCTTTGTATCTGAATATCCATTTATTTTTTCTCAATAGGTATTATATATATCTCTATTTTTCAGTTACTTTGTTTCCAATTCATATTTTTTCTCTCACTCTCATACTGGACAATCTGATGGGTTTCTTGTGACATTTTCAATTCTTTTACAAAACTTTCCTCCAAACTCTGATGTCCAGTCAATCTTGAATTTACTTTGATATATATTTATATTAATGTTATTTTGAAAAACTAAACAATAAATTTGAGAATTAACAATTTCATGTTGACATCAGTAAGAGATGGTGAGAGATACTGACAAGATGGCAACCAGACAGGTTGGACTGTTAGAATCTCTGCAAAAGCAAGTGCCCATAAAGACTCTCTGCATGAGTAGGCATGAGCCAGTGGGAGAGTGAAAGTCCATGTGAGGGAAGACTCAGATTCATGCACCCAGGGTCCCCCTCTGAAGGTGACTGTAAGCCCCCACTGCCCTGAGATTGGAGCTGCAGGTGCAGAAAATCATCTGCTGTTTATAGGACTGTCTTGAGAAAAGCCTGCTGAATCCAGCTGATTCTTGTTGCCTGGTGCCTGGCCCACAGAATCACCTGCTATAGCAAATCAGCTGGAGCCCCAGATCCAATCAGTGTAGAGAAAAGATCAGGGAAAGCCAGAGAGAAGTCCCAAGCCCAGTGAGGAAATGCCAACCGCATCCATTTTCTCTGTCCCAGGAACAGGCAGAGACCTGCATTGCCCCACCCAGCTCTGCTCAGCTCTGCCCAGACTCCAACTTGGGACATAAGGTAATCTCATCAAACTGGGAGAGACAGAAGCCCCTCCCCCATGCTGGATTAGACACAGACAGGTCAGATCTGAGTGACAGACTTGACAGGCAGCAAGCCAGGTGAGTCTAGATCTGATCCACTCTCCTTCCACTGTAGGCCTGGGGCATCTGACCCAAGCTGTGAGCAACCCTATCAGCCTGCAATGAGAGCTAGAGATCAGAGCTGAAAGGATGTTGGATTTACAGGAATGATCTCAGAGTGAGTTTGGTTCCTTGTTTTTATTTATTTTATTTTTATTTTTTGTCTGTTTTGCTCATTTTTGTTTTTTGTTTTAGTTTTTTCTTTCTTTCTGTTTTTGATAATGTTTTCATGCTTGCTTTGTTTCTGTTACTTTACTGATTTTTTTTCTTTAGATTTCCTGTTTGTGTGTGGGAAGAGTACATAATAAATAGGAAGATTTTTGTTGGTTTGTGTGTTTGTATGATTGTCTGTTTTAGTTTTTTTATGCTTTTCTGTCTTTGTGTCTCTTTTCATTTGTTAGTTGTTACATCTGTCTGTTTTCCCTCTTACTCTTCTCTCTCTCCACCTTCCTCTTGCCCCCCATCCTTCCTTTTTCCATTATTTTCCTTTTTCTTACCTCATTTTGCTTTCAGGTAGCAAACCTATATCCCCACTGCAAGGACAGATGGTAAGGCAGTGGGAAGTAGGTTCCAAGGTGCCCATACACCTATTGGTGGATACTGAAAACTGCAGATAGATTTTGAATCACAGCTTCCCCCTAAATTAAATTTCAGAACTGAAAAAAGTACAGTCCCCAACCCACAGTCCAGTTTCAGAGTTGAATAAAACCAGAGGATCCACATAAGGAAGAATAGGAGATTGAGCAAACAGAAGTAAAAGCAACCCAGCAATCCCTGAAAAATAGAATTAAAGAAGAGGAGAAGAAAAGAGTTGGGAGGGAGAGAAAAATATATACAAATGAAGATAAACCAAAAGAAGAATATGGATCTCACACAGACCCCTGGGAGATCAGACACTGAGAAGAGGGGCTTTGGAACACAAACCATGAAGAGCCCCCAGAATGACTAGTCTCAAACTACAAACCCAGATAACAAGATATTAATAGAATTGAGGCAAGACAAGAGGAAAGAATGAAGGAGTTGGTAACTGAGATAACAGCAGTAAAGTATACTGTGAATGAAATAAATAACAAACTGATAAGCATGGAAAGCAGAATTAGCCAAGCAGAAGAAAGAATCTCAGAGCTTGAATACCAGTATATAGAACAAGCCCAAACTGTCAAAAGCATAGAAAAGAAGCTTTAAAAGACAGAACAAAACCTTCAAGAGATGAGCAATTATTTCAAGAGGCTGAACCTAAGAGTAATTGGACTTCCTGAGGCAGAAAGAGAGACAGAGAACACCCTGGAACAAACAATCCATGAAATTATTCAAGAAAACTTCCCTTATCTCATCAGTGATGTGACCATTCAGACACGAGATTCAGAGAACC
>CAUYQG010072552.1:0-11252 GCA_963574415.1 Tarsius wallacei | reverse complement strand
CAAATAATTGCACAAAGAGTTGGCAGAGAGAAAGAAAAAGTTTATTATTCACTTTCCATAGGCAGAAAGGGGCCAACAACCAAAGGAAAGTGTGGCCCTCAATGTACAGGGTAAGGTCTTTTTGAGGGCTTTTCTAGGATACGTAAGAAAAAAATAAAAACTCTTTTTGCTAGCATTCTTGTGTAGCAATAACAGAAGAGCTGATATCATGGAGGCTGTTTCTGGAAGCTCCAGGTTCTTAGTAACAGGTGTTCACGGGAACAATGGCTTAGGTTGGTAGCTGGAAGACAAATTTTGTAAGACAAAGATGAGTACAGTGGGGCTAGTGATTGGATAAATCACTATCTATGTTTGATCACTATCCCAAACAACTGGAGCAAAAGATAAATGGGAAAGATCTTCTGACTTGCGCCTATTTGGAATTTGCTATCTAGATGTGAATCTAAGGCATCAGTAGTTATCTGAGGCAATGGAATACAGCCGCTGTACTCTTGGGATTGACAAGAAATAGACATGCATTCACATTGTTATACTAGTAAAATATATGATACAAAATCCTGGCAATATATTTCAATATTTTCACCTTTTGAATTTTCCAAAAAAATTGTAATGAACATGATATCTATTTATTAAATAATTTATCTCTCTAATCTTTGAAATATTCAAGAACTATTTTCTTTTTACAATCTCTGAAATAAAATTTTGAATACCAACTTTTTTCAGCATTTTTTTAACCAATCAACCTGGGATTCTGCAGTGATTCCTCTGTCCCCCAGTATTTTTTTCAGAATTCTTTAAGTTAATATAAAGCTAGTTGTTGCAACAAAGAAACCCAAAAGTATCAGTTGTTTGAGCTTCATACAAAATGTATCACTGCTGCATATACTGCCACAACACAGGCTTTCAGATATTATATGACTTTGCTTATTGATTTGTCTCCAGAAAGAAATTCAAGAACTCAGTACCTCCTATTAGTGGTTTGTCATTGCTGACATGCATCTTCATTTCTGGCTGTGGTGCCTGGACTCCTTTCACTCACCGGTGAAGAGAAAAATGCATGGAGCTTCAGGTAAGATGTTCTCACAGGCCAGGCCTGGACCAAAAATGTCACTTTCACTCACATGAACTTGGCCAGGACTCCTTCCTATGTCTACCTGAGAACAAAGAAGCTGGGACTGAGGAAGAGATGACATCAGTTGGGTGAATAAAACCAGCGTTGTTCTTACTCTCTGTGTAAACAATCCTGTTTGTGCGACCAATAGTCAATTTTCTTGGTTATACACATTTTTTGCAAGGAGAATGTGACTCAACAGCAGATTCTACAAATAAAATCTAGAAAATACACCTGCAGGAAGAGAACTGAAATGTCCATCAATCAGCTTCATAGAGTCACTAATCCTTTAAACATGGAATTCCTGTTGAATCCCAAGAGCATAGATTAGAGTTGAAAAATAACCAAGATTACTGTCCTGTAAAAAAAACAAAAACAAAAAAGAAAGAAAGAAAGAGAAAATACTGATAGACAGCGATATGTAGACATGGATTGACACTAGTTTCAACACTCAGTCACCATGAGAGCCTCTCTTGTATCCAGAATGCTCTACATTTTTCTTTATTGAGTATTCCCAGAGGCTGGCAGGAAACGCACTCTTCCTGTGCATTTAGAACGCTGCACTGTCCTGTAGTTTATATGGAATTGTTATGTGGACATACAGACTATATGGTTGAGTTTTAAATAAATACATTTTGTAAAGTCTATGAGTGACTAGAATAAAACCTGACAGAATATAACAGCTAAAGTGAATTCTAATTATTCAATGGTCATGAGATTAAGATGGTCAAAGTGATGCTTGTACCGTACATTGGAATTCTATTGACAGTCACGTGCTGGCTGTTGGTTGAAGCAAGTATCTAATCACACCTGGAAAGAATTTAAGAAACACAATCATGAAAATACATATTGTTAATTGTATGAATTTTCTTGCATTACTTTTTTCATTGCAAATACTTAAATGCTGTCCCACTTAAAGACAAGTGAAACATTTTCTATGTACAAATGTGAAAAAGATTGCTAACCTGTTCTATAAAAAATTAAGGTTGTTGGTAATATGCTACCAAATGACTGTAAAATAAAATAAAAATAAATGCAATTCATTTTTCCAAAAAAAGTTGATATATTAATAAAAAAAGTATAAGAAAAGTAAATTTTCAAAAGGATCATCTGCTATGAAGTGAGTATTGAAAGTCTGAAATTTATTTTATCACGTGAATGAGTTAAAAATAATACATGTCATCAATAAAGAACTTCTATTTACTCAGATAAAAAAGAAACTAGTAACTAAATTTTCTAATTTCTAACACCTACTAAATGAATAACTTTGATAAGTTTGAAAATATTTACAAATAAAAACAGACAAAATTTTATTATTCATTTAACAGAATAACAGTTAATTTAGATATTTTTTCTAAACCGATTGTTTATTGATTTTATACTATTTTTAGTAGATATGTTATGCTATAATATAAAATTTTGCTTCTGTAATACCTTTTGTACTTGCTTACATTGTCTATAAACTTAAGTAATTGGATTTAAGCGTTTAAGATATAATAAAGTCTACACTCAGACACATCCTTAGTCCTGGATACGTATGTGGCTTATTTGGCATGTTAAAATCATATAGGAAGCATTACCAAATATAAAAAGATGTTTACATTTTCTTGAATTAGTTAAATGTGTTATTAGTATTGTAAAATTGACACCTGATATGTCTTAGCATATGTTATCAATAATAATATGTCGCTAACCAGCTGGCCAAGCACAGCAGCTCATGCCTGTAATCCCAGCACTTTGGGAAGCCAAGATGAGAGGATTGCCTGAGTCTAGAAGTTCAAGCCCAGCCTAGTCAACATGCTGAGATCTCATCTCTATAAATCAAAACATTAGCTGGGTATGGTGGTGCATGCCTGTAGTCCCAGCTACTTGGGAGGCTGAAGTGGAAGGATCACCTGAGCCCAGCAGGTCAAGCCTGTGCATGTTGCCATGATCATGTCACTGCACTCCAGTGTGGTGAACACAGTGAGATCCAACTAAAAAAAAAAGTCATATGTCTATCCCAATGTAAGACTTTTGTCATCCACAATTCTTGTTTTATTATCATCTTTTTAAAAAAAGCATCTTATTACCAGTTATAGGATACTGACAGGAGCTCTCAATGCAAGTTTCTTATAACTTTGAGGGGCTGTGCTATTGTACTTAAAAAAAAAAAGCTTTCAGAAATCTTACTGAAAAAGTTATGTGTTCATACAAATTGGTGACCTAATATGGAGCAGAATAGGAGTAACTTGCATGGACTGAACTAATAAAAGAGTCAAATAATCTTTTAAGACTTTGAAACATTGCTGACTATTTTTGTTTGTTTTTCAGAAAAAAAAAATTCTTTGAGCTATTTACTGCTTTTAACCTTTGAGTAATGTTGTTCTTGTAAACAAAATTTAAAGCATATTTCCTACTCTCTATGTAATTTATCCAGAATTTGTGAATATTGATTTATGACAATATAATTATTCTCATAAGTTCAATACAAATCTGTTTTCTTTTGTAACAGGGCATGATTACAGACACTGGTTATTTTACCAAGGCTTTAACTGAAATAATATTTCAGATAGGAGCAGAATGTCTTGAGAAATTGAGATTTAGATCTGTAAGGAGCCTATAAAAAGCCCCTTAGACTAGCTTTGTCTTTTTACAGGGCCTTTTTACAGGGCTCTTGATCAGTGGTGAGTAATGGTAATCACTTACTGATAGGTCCAAAAAATTCAAGCTATTTTGGAAATTTGAAGAGAAATTCACCCAAATCATAGAGGTACTTGAAGTCTTTGCTAGGCTCAAGAGGTCTAATCTTATTTTTTTAAAAGGGGAGGAGTCTAGCAAAGCTAGTTTAAAAAGAGCATATGTGGTAGATAGTCACTCTTGCTGTACTTATGCAAATAATAAGGCCAAATATAATAAAACTAGAACTTATTTTGCAAATAAATTGATCCTATTATGATTTGCTTTGGCAGACATAGAGGAGACTGAACAGATAAAACTATGTTTCAAAATGTAAAAAAAAGAATGATTTATTTTCACAGTAAGCCACAAGCTGTACATAACCTCTTTTTGCTGAGTCACTTCCTGCTTCTTGTTCTCCTTTGGTGGACTTTTTCATTTAAACTTTGACAGAAACCAAGTAACAAAATATTGTAAGCCAGTCGACAAATAGGACATGCAAATAAACTAACCATGTAAACCAATCTATATATGACATGTAGGCGACGTCTGGAAAACTGATGTAACCTCTGGAATTTCCAGCCTATGGGGAAACAGGGGAGGAACTTGCATTTTAGGGCTTAAACACTCTGGCTGAAACTGCTTCGATGTGCCTGATCATCTAAGAGACACCCATTCTTACAAGAGCATTATTTTAAAGAAGCTGTGGCTGGGCTTGATGGTTCAGCCTGTAGGAAGTCAAGGTGAGTGGATTGCCTAAGCCCTCAGGTTCAAGACCTGCCCAGGCAACTTGGCGAGACCTCATCTCCACAATAAATCAAAAATTAGCCAGGTGTGATAGCGTGCGCCTGTAGTTCCAGCTACTTGGAAGGCCGAGGTGGAAGAATCACTGGAGCCAAGCAGGTCAAGGCTGCAGTGGTTAGGAGTGTGCCACTGCACTCCAGTCTGGGCAACAGAGTGAGACCCCCAACTCAAAGAAATGAAAAATAAAAAAACTGCTTCATTCTACTGATCTCCAAGTCTCCTTGTTGTTTTTGGACAACCCAGTCTGGAGGTAGGGGTGTCCCCTAGAACCCCCATTTCCAGCATTTGGGGGCTCACCCAGGATATCTGTGTCTGTGGGACCGGACCCCCATTGGAGGGGGCGACGCGTCCCACCTGATTTAAGGTGGCCTGCTCTGGTCAGGTGCATCTGGCTCTCACAGTTCTGCAAATAAGCCTGGGGAGAAGCAAAGAAAAAGGCAGGCACCACTGCGGCAACCTGGCAAACTTGTGCAAAAAGCAAGGTAGGAAAATTGGACTGTAAGTACAGCCTTGACGGTTGGGAAGATTCTTGGGGGGTTGAATTTGTACAACTAGCATGTATACTAGGATACAAGGTGGTTTTAATCCTGAAATCTGCAAGAAACCTCTAGTAAGGGGTTTGAGCCTTTCAGGAGGGCCTGGAGTCTTAAGATCCGCAAGAAATCTCCCTTATGGGAGACTGAGCACCCTTTTGGAAAACTCCAGAACTGTACAGAATAACCTGGTAACCAAGAATGAGTAGTAAACAAACAGTCTAGACCTAGGAAGGGAGGTCGGAAGGACTCCCTTAAAATTCCCCCAGATAGTCTGCTGGGATAAGTGTTGGAAAGTTGGGAGAATAATTTCAGAACTAAGAAATTGAATTTTATTTTTGTGTGTAATCAAGAAAGCCTATATGTCAGCCCTTGAACTTTTGGCCAGAATGTGGTTCTAATAAATATTGGCTTTGCCAAACTTTAGTAATTTAGGTAAATAATAAGTCTCTGTTTCATCTGAGGAAAAAGACTATGCCCTTTGTTGGCTACCGCAGGCCTTTCTCATTTTTCTCCTTAAAACAGGAAATATGGAGAAGAAAAATAATAAAAGAATCTGAACCTCCAGAGGAAAGCGAAAAGCCTTGGGATCCAATTTCCTGTATTCCCCTACCTTATAATCCTCAGGAGGACCAGGAGTGTGGGGGTGGAGGTAGAATGGCCAGGAATGAGGACCTATCAAGAATTCCGGAGTCAAACCCCCAAGCTCCTGACATATTTATCCTAACTTGAACAGTAAATTGGAACAATGCCAAAAAGATATTGAAAGGTTTCCCTTTTCTCCTGAGGATTCAGGCAACAAGTCAAAGCTATTCCCCTTAAGGGAAGGACGTCCCACTGGAACAAGGAGAAATTGGTTTCGTAAATGCTCCACTCACCAGTACAGAAGTAAGACATTTTAAGAAAGAAATGAAATTACGCCTAGAGGACCCATTAGAACTGACTGATCAAGTTAATCAATTCCTTCAACCTAACATATATACTTGGGTAAAACTAATGTCAATTATGAATATTTTGTTTACTGGAGAGGAAAGAGAAATGATTAGGTGAGCAGCTATGTCCATCTGGGAACAAAATCATCCTCCCAAACTGTACAGCCTGCTAAGCAGAAGTATCCAAATACTGACCCTAAATGGGACAATAATAACCCAGGAGATAGGTAAGAATGCAAGACTTGAGACAACTCATGATTAAGGGCATTCAAGAATCTGCCCCAGAGTCTCAAAATGTTTCTGAGGTTTCTGAAATTCAGCAGAAGGGGGTGGGGGGGTCCCACAGCCTTTTTACAACTCAGGGATCAAATGAGAAAATATCCTGGGTTAGATCCAAAAAACCTTATAGAACAATAATTGTTGAAAGTAAACTTGTTTTACTAGAAGCCCAACATTACTAAAAAGTTACAAAAGCCAGAGGGCTTGAATGAAAGGCCCACTGAAAAGCTGTGGAGGGAAGCACAGAAAGTGTTTGATAGACAAGATGAGAAAAGCAGAGGCACAACAAGCACTGTCGAAAAGGTGTTCAGAAACAAAGGAATGGGAGGCCCCATGGATGGGCTCTAAAGGCCAGAGAGGGAAAGCTAGAGAAAAAAGCAATCCTAAAGGGAACAGGACAGGAAATTTTAATCCAAAGGGCGCTGAATGCTACCATTGTAAGAAACCAGAACACTTTAAAGGAGACTGCCCCGAACTGAGGAAGGAGGAAAAAATAACCTCTCATGGCACTAGATGCATAATAGGGGGTTCAGGAGTTTCCCTTTTCTAGACCCCATCAGAAACCCTCGATATACCTGAAGGTGGGGCCCAATAAGGAAGGCGCCACCTTCCTTATGGATACTGGAGCAGCACACTCCTCACTGATCTTTAAACCTCAAGATGTCCATTTCTCACAGGAAAAGCACCAAGTGTCTGGGGCAAAAGGGGAAGGATTTTTCGTGCCCATATTTGAACCCATGCCTATAAAAACTGAGACTGAAACATTAGCTGGATTACTTTTATTTGCCCCAGAGGCTGGAATCAACATTTTAGGGACCTAATCGTTCCACTGAATCTTAAGGCAGGACCAGAACAAGGCCGACTCACAGTCAGATACCTCATGGAGAAAGAGGAGCAGAGAGCTAACCCAGAAGTATGGGTAAAAGAAGGAAATAGAGGAGAATTACAAATTACTCCAGTTCTGATTTTTCTAAAATAGCCTGATGAAGTTGTATGCAGAAAACAATATCCTATTCCTATGGAGGGAAGAAAAGCACTCCAACCCATGATTGAAGGCCTTCTTGGGGATAGGCTTTTGGAACCATGCATGTCACCATATAATATTCCTATACTTCCAGTAGAGAAGCCTGATGGGTCATACCATCAAATGCAGAATTTATGGGCCATAAACCGAATAGTTCAGACCCACCATCCTGTGGTTCCAAATCCCTGCACTCTCCTAAGTAAGATTCCTTATGAACACAAATGGTTTAATGTAGTGGATCGTAAGGGCTCTTTCTGGGCCTGCCCACTAGCCCCTGAAAGCAGAAAACTCTTTGCCTTTGAATGGGCAAATCCTATAAATGAAAAAAAGCAACAATATCGCTAGGCTGTGTTGCCTCAAGGTTTCACTAAATCTCCTAATTTATTTGGTCAAATTCGGGAAACTGTACTGGAAGGGCTTCTACCTTTGCCTGACCCTAACCTCTTACAATATGTGGATGTTCTTCTAATTTCAGGAGTAAGTAAAGTCGTAATCCCTAATACAACCATAAATTTGCTTAACTTTCTAGGCACAGTAGGGACTAAGAGTTTCCAAAAGTTACAACTTATAGAACAAGAAGTTAAATATCTTGGATATTTGATTAGTGCAGGTAAACAAAGAATCAACCCTGAGAGAATAACTGAAATTGTCAATTATCCTAGGCTCAAGACAAAAAGGGAACTTAAAAAGTTTCAGGGTTTAATAAGATATTGTAAATTGTGGATTAAATCTTGCACAACTAAAACTAGAGTCTTATATTCTAACCTATTAAAAGAGGTCCCAAATCTTCTTGAGTAGACTGAGGAAAAATTACAAAATTAAAAAACAAAAACTTAAAGCAAGCTTTAATTACCACTCCTGTTCTAGCCCTCTATTCTTTAGAAAAAAAATAACATTTAAAAGAATATGTTGTGGCTCTTTCCTCTACCTTATCCTCTCTTAGATTAAAGAGCTCCTTGCTCAAGCCCCTCCTCTTGAGTTTACTGTTCACCAGTTCCAACCCAGAGGTTGGGTGCTGATCAAGTCCTGGAAGGAAACTAAGTTCCAACCAAGCTGGGAAGAAACCAGTTTATAGACTGCTTCAGACATTAACCTTGTTTTTCTTATATCTTCATACAAATATCTCTTATTAAGGATCTGTTTGACTGCATCATTTATAGCTGCCTAGCCCATCTACAATACTACCTTCTAAAATGGGACACAGTTGTTTAACGGGACTGGCTCATATGGATTCTTTTACTACTCAGCTTTTGATTCACTTTTCAAATTTTTCACAGCCACCAACTCAATTTTTAATATGTGAAACTCCTAGGGAAGTTCCAGACAGTGGGAATGAAGGAATGCAAGCAAAATATGAAGATGCATGCTGGGGATCCTTTATGGTTAGGTTGTTTACCATCCTCTGATTCTACTTCTGACTTTCTTAGAAACTATGTTACCATTCTATGTCTCTTGTAAATGGTATGCTAGATACAAAAAAGAAAAATGGCAAAGTACAGGATTATGGTAGTTTACAAAATATGGTAGTTTACAAAATTTTATTTTTCCAGACTAAACCCTATATCTGACTCCCTCTTCCCTTTAAACAATTGGCTGTAAAATCAGTTTCAAGTGTGTCCTTCCCCCATAATTCACCGTCACTAATATTGAAACTATCGTCACCAAATAGACAAATCTAGAGATGAGTCTTGCTAGCATTATGAAACCTCCTGCAATTTGTCGGTCCACACATTTATATAACAGAATGACTTTTGGCTAAGAAAGAGGACTCAGAACTAAGCTCTGACCTTTTTTTCCCCTCTCTCTTACCAAATTTCTAAGAGGTTTGGGGAGCTGGGTTTTTAGTAATCTAACATAATGTGCATTACTTTCTAACCTGACTCTGACATTATGTCACATGATAGAAAACAAAGGAAATTAAAAGTATTTTATGACCCAGCAATGCCATCTTTTGGAGGAAACTTGCATATGTATAGAATCTCCCTTTGGGGAGTCACAGAACATCTAGACATTTGCTGTTCTCTCTCAGGCTGCCACCTATGACACTTAATCTACAAATCAACAAACTTCTTCTCATTGCCCCGTATCTCAACAGTGGCATTTCCTTTACTAATTTCAGAGTTCTTTAGACAGCACATCTTTGAATCCCCCTATGACCTGCAAGCTCCTGCTTGGAGATGACCTGCTTTCCCAGGCCAAACCAATGTAAACCTCTCATGTATTGATTTTTGGTTTTTGTAACCTCTGTCTTCCTGATAGATACATAACCAAGCTTCAATTCAATTACCATGAGCACACATTCTCAAGACCTTTTGGAACAGTGCAATAGGTCTGGGTCACTTATATTTGGCCCAGAATAAATTTCCTTAAATATTTTATGGAGGTCGGGTGCAGTGGTCCAGCCTGAAATCCCAGCACTTTGGGAGGTCGAGATGAGAGGATTGCCTGAGACCAGAGGTTTGAGACCAGCTGGGCAACTTGGTGAGACCTTGTCTCTACAATAAATAAAAAAATAAGCTGGGTGTGGTGGCACATGCCTGTAATTCCAGCTACTTGGAAGGCAGAGGTGGAAGGATCACCTAAGCCCAGAAGGTCGAGGCTGTGGTGGCCATGAGTATGCCACTGCACTCCAGCCTGGGCGACAGAGTAAGACTCCAACCAAAAAAAAAAAATATTACAGAGCTTGTCATACTTTGCCAATAGTATTATAATGCAGAATGCATGAGTTTAATGTTTAAAGGCCATTAGCTTACATACTTCACTATACCAAAAAATAATTGTGAACCAGTACATAAATAATTCTATTCAGAATATTTACTTCAGAAAAGTGATTAAAATATCTGAACCTTAATTTTTTAATATAATTTTTCAAATTATTTAAACATGTCAAATATTTGTTGTTGTCATATAAAGCACTGGAAAAACTGTAATTCGGATGTAATAAAAATCAGTATTCTTTATAAAATGCTATGTATATTATGTTACCAAATATACATTAAAGTTAGTTTTATAATATATTTTCCCACTTGTAAATGTAGACATCTGTGTCTTAGAAATACAAGGGTAGACGCCAAAACGGGAATTATCTTTTGGAGGGGAGGCGCCTTGTAGTACAGGCTTCCCTCGCTAGGTAAGTGTGGTAGGAACCCATCAGCATCAACCTAGCAGCTAGCATCGTTGTGAGAGGCGGTGATTGGCTTCAGTGATTTGTTTTTTGGAGATTCTTTCAATGCATTTGCCCATTTCATGACGGGTGAGTGCTTCCACAACAATGCACCTGCCCATACTGTGTTGAGTGCGCAGCAGTTTCTTACCAAAAATGGCAAGACCCCCATGCCCTGCCCTCCCTATTCACCAAATCTTGCCCTGAGTAACTGTTTTTTGTTTTCCCATAAACAAAAGAAGTCCTCAAAGGGAAATGTTTTGCTGATGTGGAAGAGGTAAAAAAAAAAGGCAGAAGCACGAAAAGGCATAAAAAATGATGAGTTCAAAAACTGTTTTGAGCAGTGGAACAAATACCTTGATAGGTGTATTGCATCAAATGGATAGCAGAGTACGTGAAGGTGACTGAAGTTGATATATATAAGAATAGATACATAATCTTTTTATAAATAAATTTTGAGGTTTTTTTGGGTCCCCTCATATAGGAAGGTAATTTACAATTCTTTCCCAAAACCACTTATAAATGATGAAAATATTATGACAGAACTTATTTTTTTTGAGTCGGGGTCTCGCTCTGTCACCCAGGTTGGAGTGTAGTGGCATAATAATGGCTCACTGTAGCCTCAACCTCCTGGGCTCAGGCAATCTTTTTGTCTCAGACTCCTAAGTGCTGGAATTGTAGAAACCTGCCACCATGCCTTGCTTTGTTTCTTGTTTGTTTTGTTTGTTTACTTTGTTTGTTTTAGTTT
>CAUYQG010072550.1:0-35063 GCA_963574415.1 Tarsius wallacei | reverse complement strand
GCAGACAACCTTGCAGATCTTCTCTGGGGTTCGTCCTTCACCTTGGCTTTATCTCCTTTAGCATCCCCTTCAGCCTTTCTCTTGGGCATGGTGGTGATGGCAGCGGAACTAAGGCGTTGGACGCGGGGATGGAGCGGCGCGGGCTTTGGTCGGTCCGGGGGTCGTTCTTGCCTCTTCTTCTTCACACTGCTCCTTTTTTTAAAAAAAAAAATAAAATGGTCATTGCTTCTTCTAAGGAAGTATACAAAGAAAAGTAAAATTGGAATCATTGATACTTAATTTAGTTATAGACTTAGGTCACCTATACACCTCGTACCACTGGTGAGTCATTTAAACCTCTGTGGTGCTGCATTTGGATAATGGGAGGCATAGCTATCTCTTTCAGAAAGGGATGGTGATTAAATAGATAATAATGCTTTAAAAATATTTTAGCCGAAAACAGTGGTGCAGGCCTGTAATCCTAGCTACTTAGAAAACTTGAGTCCAGGAGTTTAGGACCAGCAAAAGACAACAAAGGAGACCCCGTCTTTAAAAAAAAAAAAAAGAAGACATTTTAACGCATAAATATACTACAACTCATCTAAACATATCTATTCAGGAGTGATGTTATCTGGTCCTACAAGAAAACATTCTGCCCGTATGATTTAGAATAGTGCTGTCTAGTAGAAATATAATGTGAGCTACAAATTTGAGCCAAATATGTAAGATTTGAACTTTCTAGTACTTACATTAAGAAAGAAACAGGGCAACCCTCTTTGGTCCCCTTTCACTGTGGGAGCTTTTCTGTCTTCTCAATAAATCCTGCTTTAAAAAAAAAGAAAGAAACAGGCAAATGAATAATATGTTTTATTTAATTCAATATATCAAAATATTATAATTTCAATATAAAGTTAACAGAAAATTATTAATGAGATATTTTACTTTTTTAAAAGTTCTGAATCTTTGAGAGCCGATGTGTATTTTCCATCTACAGCACATCTCAGTCCAGATTAGGCACATTTCAAGTGCTAAATGGCCACATGTGGAGATTGGCTGCAAATTGGACAGTATGGGTTTAGAATTTAGAGCTTTTTATTCTGATTATAGCAAAGGGAATGAGCCACCAAAGAAAGCCAAATGGCAGTTTTTTGTTTTCTTTATTAAAAAAAAAAAAAAACGCTTTTGTTATGTGGTTTAATTATTTCAAGTTTTCTGATGCTTTGGAACCAAAATAGGCTATTCTGAAAGACACAGTGACTGGCAACTAACTAGGATGTAGGCAATTTTGTTAAACAGAGGAAATCTATCCTCTAAGGAAAAAGTAACAACCGCTTTTCTTATGTGAGATTACAATCTAAAGTGGGACTTATTGTACTTACTTTGATTACTCTTCAGTTATAAATACATTTTATTGAAGAGTAATCTTAATTGGTATAGGAAGAAAATATACACACACACACACACATACACACACACACACACACATATATATGAAATATTTTAGAAACTTTCTTCTGAATGGAGCCTCTGAAAGAATTTAACTGGCCAAATATTCTGTCAATTCAGTAATTGAAAATATCAAAGTGTTTGTGAATTGTGTTTACATTTACTAACTCTAGCATTCAAAAATATGCATAGCCTGTGCTATATGGTATAAATCTTTCATATGATGCCATTGTCAACTATTTTTTTCTTTTATCCATGTACCTAACTAGGAAACTTTCATTACTGAAGTTGAAGAGCTTTGAATTATGGAACTATTCTAAGAAAACCTCTAAATTGAGACCTACTTTGAGAAGAATCAGCATGGGGAATTCCCAAAATGTTTCCAGTTTCTCCTCCCCTGTCAAAAAGTAATGCATTGAAAAGTCTGTTTAAATATACCTTTTAATTTACAATACTATTTACGTTGGGAATTAAGAGTAGATTAAGTTACATACAATTGTCAGAATACGTTTATTTTAATGATGTGACTTTTTGATACTCAGCAAGTTATCAGATATTTTTATTAGTAGTATGTAAGATGGGTTGTATTGTGCAAACGTACACTCGAGTCTGCTACTTTATGAGTGCAGAGGGACGCTCTCCCTGCCCCCTTCCAGACACACGGGGCCCTTCCTCTCAATCTCACAGATCTCTGGCACTAATATCAGCAGAGGAAGGAGTGGGGATGAAGCTTAGTGGACTAAAACAATGGGGAAGGGAAGAAGACGAGTAGGCAAAGTACCTTGTGACCTTAAAATAATGAGCTGTGTTTTCCTGTGTGTCTAGTGAACTGTCTCTAAAGACAATTCCAAAAAAGAAGCTATAAGGATGTTGAGAATAGAGGTCACATTCTCAGATTAAGATCCTGCCCCGCCAAGTTTGCTACTTTCAAGCACAACACCCAGTTGAATGTAACTGTAAAGGAGATTTCAGTACGTGTGGAAGGTGAGAAATGCCAGTGAGGTAGAAATCAGTCTTACAACTTGACATTGTTTATAACTTTTTTTTTTTTAGAAAGCAGGATTTATTGAGAGGACAGAAAAACTCCCAAAGCAGGAGAGAACCTGAGGGGGTTGCCTCACTGTTTATAACTTAGATTACAATCTTTAAATATAGTTAATAAAAGATATGGTGTTCTTCTGCTTGCCATCTTTTATCAAAAGATAATGAAGACATCTTGGCCGAGATAGAAATAAATTCCAGTTTTGTTGATTCAGGATGAAACTCTGCTGTGTGCTTTTACATGTTCAGAATTTTTCTAATTTTTTTTAATGTTCAATCAGCAATAGCATGAGCAAAGAGTGAAAACTTCAATGTAAGTCTGATTTCTGAATAGCTGTGGTAGACAGAAGAATGTCCCCTGAAGATATCCTAATCCCTAGAGCCTTAAAATATGTTCCTTCGTAGGAAAAGAGGCCTTGCAAATGTTAAATTAAGGACCTTGTGATGGAGAGATTATTCTGGATTATCGAGATGGACCAAATGTAATCACAAGCATCCTTATAAGAGGGAGAAAAGAGGGCCACAGTTATGACAATGTGACTATGGGCTATGCTAACAGAAGCGAGGTTGAAGGGATGCACTTTAAAGACAAAGGAGTCATAAGCCAAGACATGCAGGCAGTCTCTAAAAACTGGAAAAATAAGGAAGCAGATTCTCCCCTGGAATGTCTGGATAGATTTTAGCTTAAGAACCATTTCAGACTTCCGATTTTCAGGACTGTAAGATAATAAATTTGCATTGCTTTGAGTCACTGAATGTGGGGTGATTTGTTTACAAAATGAATGTAGCAAACATCGTGAAACATAAATGCAACTCCTGCTTCAACCCTCTGCAGTTATTTTTTCACCCGCTGTAGTTATTATCCTCAACCTTACTATAATCCTATTGTCAATAACAGGAACCACTAATGGTGTGAAGTCTGTCATATGGGGAAAGCAAGACATATTTATATATATCCAGGCAATTGTATCAGCAAGTAGGACTGTCTATTTCCATTTATCAAATTCATTCAACTAATACTTACCGAACAAAAAAGTGACCAAGACCAACAAAAATTCCCACCCAGTTGGAATTAACATTCTAATGGGGAGAGACAGACAATAAATAAATGATGCAATTTTGTATAAAGATACATTTTCTGTGGGAAATGCAAACACTGATTTTGGAAAACTAAACCAAGTGTCTCTTTGTAAACCCACTGCCAGGTTCAGAAACCATTTACTACTGTAAAATATGTTTTTCCTCAGGTCTTCAATTCAAACTTCCAGGGATTCCTCAAGATCTGGCATTTCATCTATTTCATATCAACTTTCTCAAACGTTTAAGATAATCACTTTTTAAAGAAGGCATACTGCCATTCTCCAGCCTCTCTATGATGCCTTTCCAACTTTCATGCCATGTTCTGACCAAACAGAAAAGAAGGTTGAGCTCAAGGGAATAAAAAAGCATGACAAACTAGACATATGGCCAGTCCTAACCAAGTTCTGTTAGTGTGTTGCCTTTGCATTATTTGTGGATAAAGCACCTCCCAACAAGATGCGGAAGTTTAAAGTTGTTACTTTTATTCCTGAAGTTATTAGCCAGTAATTGTCCCAAGTGATTATTTTCAAGTGACATTTAATGGAACTACACAGATTGTTTCATACTATTCATATTTGTACCCAACTGAGGCACTATTTAAAGATCAAATTCCAAGCAGGAAGTATATTTGCCTAGAAAACATGGATTTAAAATTCAGAGACATCCTTTGTTACTTTCTTTCCCTTACCCCTTACATTCAATTCGTCAGCATCTTCTAAAACCTTATCTCCAAAATATCACCTGATTAGTCCTTTCTTTCCATTTCCATTATTATAATGCTAGTTGAAGCCACCATTATGTTTTGCTGGGAACTTATCTGATCTCTTTAATGGCTGTCTTGGTAATAATTTTTGATTTTATTGAAAAATATTAAAAGTTCAGTACATACAAAAAATATTTACAGCAAACATCGGTGTACTCATAACCCAGAGTTTACAAATTGTTAGCATTTTGACTTCACATATATAAGTGGCATTACTTAATGGACAGAAATGGATATTATGAATATGGTGAAGTTTTTTTGTTCCCCTTCTCAGCACCATAGTTTAGAATTAATAAGCATCTTAAATTTAGTGTTTATCCTTTCAGGCTATTTTATATTTTTACTCCATATATGTGTTTAAACAAAATATAGAATTTTTAAAAAATGCTTTAAAATTTTACAAAAAAGGTAACATTCTGTACCTTCTTTTTTTCTATTGAACATTACTTTGTTGAAAGTTGTCCCTGTTGATTCTTACAGATCTTGTTTATTCATTTTACTCACTGTATTGTATTTCACTGTGTGAATAAACCATAGCTTATTTCTTCCAATTGCCCTACAGATTGTTATTTAGGTTGCTTTATGTTTTTCTCTATTACAATGTCCCAGTGAGCATCCTGGTACATGACTTTTTGTGTACATGCATATAACTTTCACTTGATCTTAGTCAAAAGGCTGAGAAGTGATACATATGTACAACTTTCATTATCTAGATGTAGAATTGTGATATCATAGGCAGTGCATATTTTCTTTTCCTTTTTTGAATATGCAAAGGTTTATTTATTTATCTTAATTTTTATTTTAAAGATGTGGAGCGCCATTCAGGGTTAGGTATACAAATGTTCGTTATGCAGGTATGCTTGTTGATGAGGTGTGTCCCTCCCTCCCCTGGTAGTTTCCCTCAACTGCCAATCCCACCCCGCCTCCCCTGGCAGGTTCCTACTGTTGCCAATCCCTTTCTTTTAGTATTATGATAATTGTTCAAGGTCTGCAGATGAGTGAGAACATATGGTACTCTGTTCTTTGTTTCTGTGATAGATCACTGAGTATTATAGACTCCAAATCCATCCAAGTTGCTGTGAAGTCCATATGTTTGTCCTCCTTTATGGCTGCATAATATTTCATTGTGCATATGTACCACATTTTTTTTAATCCAGTTCAGCTTTGATGGGCAACATGGTTGGTTCCATGTTTTTGCTATTGTGAATAGAGCTGCAACAAGCATGTGTGTGCAGGTATCTTTTTTATAGAATGATTTGAGTTCCTCTGGGCAGGGAAATGCACATTTTCAATGATATCTTCCCAAATTGGTTGTGCTGATGAACACTCCTATTAGCCAACCCCTGAGTTCAGTATTTTTTTCTTTATTTTTAAATTTTTATTTTAAAGATGTGGTATACAATTCAGGGTATTTTCAAATGTTAATTTTTTTTCCCTAATTGTTGTTTTAATGTATTTGACTATGTCTATGATGACTAGTAAGGTCACATGACTATTGGCCAGTCTTCTATGAATCACCTTGTTCGTATATGTTGCCCTGTAAAATTTTCTATTGTATGATTTGTCTTTTATTTTGGAAGTTTTATTATTACTGTTTTGGACCCTAATCATTTGTATTATTTATGTTGCAAATATCTTCTCTCAATCTCTGCCTTATCTTTTCACTTTGTATAAGGTATTGCTTGCCATTTGAAATATGTAAACAAAGTGATATTTAAAAAATACAAATTAGATTGCAGTTTTTGTTACAATTTAACAATAACCTCACTATAAATCCTATACAGTTTCTAATATATATTGGAATATAATAGAATGTGAACCTATTCATTCCCAATAATTCCTAGAATAATGCTTTGCTCATGGTAGTTACTTAAATATTTGTTGGTAAATATTCTTGTTATTGTGATATAATTCTGACTTAAGAAACTTAGGCCCAGTGTCAGACAGTCAAGATCCTGATTCCCAGAGTGATCAGACCAGATAAGCAGCACACGTCATAGAGTTTTTCTTAATGGGGTTTCCTTCTTTCTAAATATACCACACATCATAGAAGCCCCACAAGCAGGCTTTGATCAGCTAAGAGGATTGGGCTATCACCACAACAACTTTTCTAGGAGAAAAAAGGGCTACAAAATAGAGGGAATCTGGGTTTCAGAACAATGAGAATGCATGTAGAATAGTGGTTAAGAGCGGGAATTCTAGAGTCAGACAGGTCGGATTTTACCCCCAGATCTGTACTTGTTAGATGGGTAACCTTGGACCACCTGCTTTCTCTAATTCTCAATTTCAGCAACTACAAAATAAGGTAAATAATGTCTTTCTCCTAGTATGGAGATTAAATGAGCAAAAATATTAAAGGTTCTGCACAGTTCCTGACACCAGAGTGATCAACAAATGGCAGCAGTTAGTATTATTAAATGGAAGTTATTCTATTTTCCAAGATATGATGTAATGGAAATACAGAGATTTTAAAGTGTAAATGCCATTTAAAGATTATAGTATGAGTCAGGTGTGGTAGCTCACACCTGTAATCCCAGCATTTTGGGAGGCTGAGGCAGAAGGATCACTTGAGGTCAGTAGTTCAAGACCAGCCTGGGCAACAAAGTGGGATCTTGTCTCTACAAAAATAGAAAACTGGACATGGTGGTGCATACCTTTATTCCCAGCTACTTGGAAGGTTGGGGCAGGAAGATCACTTAAGCCCAAGAGTTCAAGGCTGCAGTGAGCCATGATTATGCCACAGTACTCCAACCTGGGTGTCAGAGTGAGACTCTATCTCAAAAAAGAAAAGAAAAGAAAAGGCTGGGCTTGGTGGCTTAGCCTGTAATCCCAGCACTTTGGGAGGCCGAGGCGAGTGGATTGCCTGAGCCCGCAGGTTTGAGACCAGCCTGGGCAACTTGGTGAGACCTCGTCCCTACAGTAAACTTTTAAAAAATTAGTCAGGCATGGTAGTGCGTGCCTGTAGTTCCAGCTACTTGGAAGGCTGAGGCAGAAGGATCACTGGAGACTGGTGTGTCAGTGCTGGGGTGGCCATGAGTGTGCCACTGCACTCCAGCCTGGGTGACAGAGCAACTTAAAAAAAAAAAAAAAGATTGGTTATAATATACTGAGGATAAAATAGGATAAATCAGATTATTTACTTCCTATCTTGATTTATAGTTTCCACTGAAGAATTATTATGGAGTTGTGCAAATTTCAAGCATTATTACCTAAGCTTATTAACACTTTATATATAATTTTAAATAATGCACAAATATTTTAAATAATGCACAAATATGATCATATATATGTTTTTATGGTGAATTTTTAGACATTTCATCTCCTCTGTCCCCCTACTTCTGGTTCCTTACATCCATCCCTGTGGCAATTCATGTTAACAGTCTAACACATATCCATCCATTTTTTCCCTCTTGATTTATATAAATCTATGCAGACTTATTCATACACATACTCATATACGTTGCAAGTGCAGGGCTTTAAAAAAATCATTAATTAAAAAAATGAAACCATAATATAAAGTAGGTTGCTTTCCTCATCCAACATTACCTGGAGGCAATGCCTCCAATTAATTTTAGTATAACTTGAATTCACATTTTTAATGGCAGCACAATATTTCATGATTAGATGTAGCATTATCTATTCTGCAACCCCCCAATTATTGATTTTGTTTCCATTTTTTGACACTACAGATAATACTAAAGAAATACCCTCAAGCCTGTAATCCCAGCACTTTGGGAAGTCGAGGTGATAGGACTGCCTGAGCCCGCGGTTCAAGACCAGCCTGGGCAATATGGTGAGACCTCATCTCTACAATAAAAATAAATAAATAAAATAGCTGGGTATGGTAGTGTGTACCTGTAGTTCCGGCTACTTGGAAGGCTGAGGTGGAAGGATCACCTAAGCCCAGCGGGTTGACACTGGTGACCATGAGCATGCCACTGCACTCCAAACTGGGTGACGGAGTGAGACTCCAACTCAAAAAAAAGAAAAAAAAGACAAAGACACATCCTTGTATGTTTTTATATACTGATGTGTCTATTTCTTTGGGATAGATTTCCAGGACTAGGATCACTAGATAGGAGACTGTATGCATTTTAAATTTAAGTTTAAATAGATACTGATAAATCATTTTCATTAGCAGCAAAAAATTACAAAACCTTGTAATCCCAGCACTTTTGAAAGCAAAAGCAGGAGGATCTCTTGAACCCAGGAGAGTTGGAGACTTCCTTGGGCAACATAATGAGGCCTCATCTCTACAAAGAAAATCAAGAAAAAAATTAACTGGGCATAGTTATATGCCCTTGTGGTTCCAGCTACTCAGGAGGCTGAGGTGGAAGGATCACTTGAGAGACTAGGAGGTTGTGCCTGCGATGAGCCATGATTGTGCCATTGCACTCCAGCTTGGATGACAGAGCGAGACCCCGCCTCAGGAAAAAAAAGAGAGAGAACAATAAACTTCTGGTAAGGAAGTTTTAAACAAAGAAGCATTCCATTGGGATATGTCCTCCTTTTAAATTACTGTTACTGGGAAATGGAGTTGGGTAGGGGGATGGGGCAGGGGCAGGAGGCTTGAAGAAGAAAGAATACAGAAATAGGAATCTTTCCAATTTCACTTTCATCAATAGGTGACTTTCTCCTCCAACACAGTGCTGTCCTAAAACAGGATGTCTGAGCATCTTGGTAATACACAATCATGTGGCTGTTACACACTTTTCCTTTCCAGCTCATTGACTTCTTATTTTCTCGCCTAAATGCGGATGCATACGACTTAAATATTTCCCACCACTTTTTTGTAGTAGGAAGTAGTGGAGAAAGGGAAGAGGGTTCCAAGAACAAAGACTCTCTATGAAGACATATGCTACCAAGTCCTTGAACAAGTGTGTAAGAAGTCTTAGCAGAGTTAATTGCTCAATTCACTACTTTTACAGTGCATCTTTGTAAGGAGCAGAATAAAATGCCATGATTTACAAGTTGGAATGAAAAAAATTATGAAATATGTTTATCAGACCATTCCAATTCACAGGAAGAACATTAATATAGGCCAGTTAACATTTTAAAAATGTCACCATTAGCAATTTCCATTAGGAAATATGAATTCCATACACTGTCGATATAAAATGAGTAAGAAAAACTTAATCTGCACATTTACTTTAAAAACGTGATAGAAAAATGAAAGTTGGCTAAAGGGAAACTATTCAAAGTATAAGATCTCTTTCCTGCACATGAACAGGAAAAGAGCCTGATTAATCCGTGGCCAAGTGAATGAATGAATGAAAAAAGACAAAATGAAGATGAAATTTGAAACAAAGTAATACACAATTTTAAATTATTTTACAAATAAATCAAACTCTTCTACAAATATGTTTAATTAAACATAAATATATATATATATATATATATTTTTTTTAAGTTGGAGTCTCACTCTGTCGCCCAGACTGGAGTGCAGTGGCCTCTCCCGGCCACTGCAGCCTCGACCTGCTGGGCTCCGGCGATCCTTCCGCCTCAGCCTTCCAAGTAGCTGGAACTACAGGCACGCGCTACCACGCCCGGCTAATTTTTGATTTATTGTAGAGATGAGGTCTCACCAAGTTGCCCAGGTGGGTCACGAAACTGCGGGCTCAGACAATCCACTCACCTCAGCCTCCCAAAGTGCTGGGATTACAGGCTGAGCCACTGAGCCCGGCTGCCTCTTTGTTTTTCAAGGATGAAATATTTGGCCACCATAGCCTGTTCAGATAGTCTCTGGCTCAGCCCTGTAGCGATAGTGATGGTAAAAACATTTACAGTTCAAAGCTTCAGTTTATCATGATTTGTAATCATCAGCATACCCAAACAGAATAGAAACCCAGCCTATGCAATAGCTGCAAGATAATCCTGAATAACAGCACAGGCATCTGTAGATATGAGGAAATTTCAACAGAAGAGAAATGGTATGAATTTGGTCAGGTCATTGAGGGTGTTAGGTGGAGTCCTTATGAACAACAAAGCACAGATTCAAGAGAGAAACCCTACAAATGCAAGGACAATGAGAAAGATTTTAGAAGTAGATTGGGCCTTGACAAGCATCAAAAAATCCACACAGGGAGGAAGCCATATAAATGCAGAGATTGTGGTAAGCACCTCAATTTGAGCACCACTCTCTGTATTCATCAGAGTCTACACTGGAGACAAATGTTATCAATGTGAACAGTGTGACAAAGCTTTCTGTGTCATCTCCAATTTTCACATTCATCAGAGATGCCACACAGGGGAGAAGCCCTACAGATGTGATGCCCATGGCAGAGCCTTCATTTAGGGCTCAAAACTCTGCATTCACATGCTAGTCCACAGGGCAGAAAAACTCTACCACTGTGACGAGTGTGATACAGTTTAGCCGCAGCTCCAACCTCAGTCTTCATCAGATGGTCAATGCAATCCAGAAGTCCTTTAAGTATGAAGAGTGTGATTAGTGTTCCACTAGCAACTGAACCTTCAAATCTACCAGCGAGTCCATGCAGGAGGGAAGCCCTGTTAGTACAGTGCGTTTAGTAATTGTGTGGTCTTTAAAACACAAAATTCAGACATATGAGTGTCCACTGGGAGATCTTTGAAAGTGTGAAAATGGGGAATCCGGGCACCCACCTTGAAGCAGAAGTACTTAATCCAAGATTTGTTGACCAGCAGAGCAACCCTGAATTCCTGAGATTGTATACAAAGAATATGTATGGATGCACACCTGTGTATTTTTTTCCAGTAATATTTCTAGGTTTTCTTTTTTTTTTTGAGTTGGAGTTTCATTCTGTCACCTAGGCTGGAGTGCAGTAGTGGTATGCTCACGGCCACCGCAGCTTTGACCTGCTGGGCTCAGGCGATCCTTCCACCTCAGTCTTCCAAGTGGCTGGAACTACAGGCATGAGCTACTATGTCTGGCTAATTTTTTTATTTATTGTAGAGATGAGGTCTTGCCAAGTTACCCATGCTGGCCTCAAACCCCTGGCCTCAGGCAATCCTCTTGCCTCCACCTCCCAAAGTGCTGGAATTGCAGGTGTGAGCCACCACACCTGGCTAGGTTTTTGATTGAGAATCACAACATTAAAGTTTTTACTGAAATGTGCCTAGAAGAAAAATCCTGTAAACAGCCTGAATAAATGAATTAAATGATATTACCTTTTATGGATTTAGTAATAAATACAAGATATTAGATGCCAAGTACTGAACTGAGCATGTCAAAATGCAAGTGACTAGGGCAATTACCCTAGACAATCTTGTGTTCCTTTTACAAGGAGATACTCAGGAAGGGGGCTTGGTTGGTTTATTTAAGTATATGCTATTCAAGGTTACTTTCTCAGTTCAGAGCAGAATGCCTCATCTCACAGACTTGATATCAAACCCTCTCAGGCTTTAAACTGCTTGTTTCATTCTTCCCTGTCTCCTGGCATTTGACTCTCAGAAATGCCAAACTCAAGTGGCGGGAAGCCCTATAGATCTGTAATAAGCAAAGACTAACTGAAGGTTGGGACCTTCCAGTATTAGGAGTCCTGCAGGCTGTACAAGAAGCACGGTGCCAACATCTGAGGGCCTCAGGAGGCTTCCACTCATGGTGAAAGATGAAGGGGAGCAGGCATCACATGACAAGGAAGCAAGAGTGGAGGAGCTGCCAGGCTCTTTTCAACAATCAGTTCTCATGGGGACCAACAGAGTGAGAACTCACTCATTACTGTGAGGATGACACCATGCCAGCTAGTTGTTCATCAGGGATCCACTCTCAGCACCCAAACACCTCCCTCCAGACCCCACTGGGAATCAAATGTCAACATGAAATTTGGAGGGGACAAATATTCAAACTGTATCATGGAGTGATGGCTAATGACACCGAGTCTCTTCCCAGTAACCCAGTAATCTGCTTTAATCCTAATTCCACTTAACTCCCTCACCCCTTTACCTCTTAATGGAGGCACCGGGGCAGACTCTAATGAGAAGCTTCACAAGGTCACCAGACATAGGCTAAAAATATCCAAACAATAGCTTTCCTATATTTTAACAATAGAACATTTAAAAGCATAAAATTGGGGTGGAGGAGTCCCTTTTACTGCTTTTGGTTTTTGTTTGTTTTGCTTTGCTCTGCTTTTGTGACAGGGTCTTACTCTGGTTCAGCTTGGAGTACAGTGTCCTGGTCATAGCTCACTATAACCTCGAAATCCTGGGCTTAAGCAATCCTCCCAGCTCAGTCACCCAAGTAGCTGAGACCACAGCCATGTGCCACTTAACTGGCTAATTTTTGGAAAATACCTTTTATAATAGCAACTTAAGATTTTTAAAATCCAAGGAGTTGACATAAGAAATGTCTAGAATCTCTATAAACAAAATTCTAAAACTTTTTTTTTTGAACTAGAAAAGGTAATTTTATGAAAGGAAAAGTACATTGTCAAGGTCACAAAAGTGTCTGCTGTCTACTGCCAAAATTCTAAGACTTTTAAAGACATTAAAAAAAAATACTTGAAGCCAGGCTCAGTGGCTCAGCCTGTAGTCCCAGCACTTTGGGAGGCCGAGGCAAGTGAATTGCCTAAGCCCACAGGTTTGAGAACAACCCGGGCAATTCGGCGAGACCTCGTCTCTACAATAAATCAAAAATGAGCCAGGCATGGTAGCGTGCACCTATAGTTCCGGCTACTTGGAAGGCTGAGGTAGAAGGACCACCAGAACCCAGCAGGTCAACACTGGAATGGCCGTGAGCAAGCCACGGCTCTCCAGCCTGGGCAACAGAGTGAGACTCCAGCTCAAAAAACAAAAAACAAAAAAACTTGAATTAGTGAAGAAACAATACAATACTACAAGAAAATATAAACAAATATTTATACATTCCTGAGGTAGAGAGACCTTTCTATCTGTGATGTCTAAGCCAGAAAGTAATTAAGAAAAATAGAGTTTTATATTTTTAAAATATTGAAATGAATTAACTAAAATATCTAGGATATCAAAAAAATTAAAAAATTAAAAGATAATGCAATCATATATGAAGTGCAGAATTTCTTTCTGTGCATGTGCACATGCAAAAAGAAATTTTTAGGCCAGGCACAGTGGCACACGCCTGTAATCCCAGCACTTTGGGAGGCCAAGACAGGCGAATCGCTTGGGCTCAGAAGTTCAAGACCAGGCCAGCAACATAGTGAGAGTTCTTCTCTATAAAAAATTAGCCAGGCATGGTGGCATGCTCCTGTAGTCCCAGCTACTTGGGAGGCTGAGGTGGGAGGATTATCTGAGTGCAGAAGGTTGAAGCTGCAGTGAGCCATGATCATGCAACTGTACTTTAGTCTGGGTGATAAAGTGAAACCCTGTCTCAAAAAAAGAAAGAAAGAAAAGAAGAGAAAATTTTAAAACAATAATGAAAAGGTCATGGAAAAAATTGTCCAAGTACAAAAACAATCAATTCACAGAACTTCTCATCGTTAGAATTATTTTTCAAAAATGTCTTTGTTATTGTCCCTTTGTTAGTCCAGATGAACTTTTGGATTATTTTTGCAATTTTTAAAATGCCACTGGAATTTCAGTAAAAGCCTATAAATTAGTTTGGGAAGAAGCAACTTCATTAAAATTCACCTATATTTTCCATCCTTTGTTTGCTAAGAATGTTCCCACTTTTCCCTTTCTCTTTTTTTTTTTTTTGAGTTGGAGTCTCACTCTGTCACCCAGACTGGAGTGCAGTGACATGCTCACAGTCACTGTAGCCTCGACCTGCTGGGCTCAGGCAATCCCTCCTCAGTCTTCTAAGTAGCTGGAATTACAGGCACGCACCACCACGCCCAGCTAATTTTTTGATTTATTGTAGAGATGAGGTCTCACCAAATTGCCCAGGCTGGTCTCGAACCCATGGACTCAGGCAATCCCCTCACCTCGGCCTCCCAAAATGCTGGGATTATAGGTGTGAGCCACCGCACCCAACCCCACTTTTCCCTTTCAAGAGTGCAATAAAATGTTTGTAGATTTGGATGCTATATTGAAGCTATGCGCATAGTAAGAGGCACTTATTGTTTTCTGTATAGTCCTCCATCCAAATGGATAATGTCTTTGTGATTTTAGGAAGTGAAGTTGGTGATCTCCAATTTTTAAAAATCTCTCAAGACTTCATGCAAAACATTTTTAGTCCTGTTCAGTCATTCATTTAGCCAGAATTTTCTCTTCCTGACCTACACTTCTTCTTCTTCTTCTTTTTTTTTTTGGCCTTATTCTCCATTGAGAGTGATCATGCAACAAAAAATCTTAAGCATTTTGCCTAGGAGATATGAACTAGTTGTTGGGAAAGAATGTCTGTATTCAGAGCTCATCGAGAGAGATGGAGGTTTGCCCAAAAGTACAGAGTCTGAGCAGAGCTGCAATTGACCCTTAGATTGCCTTTGTGCGGCTTAAAAATAGGTGCTTCCTTGGAACAGACTCAGCTTTGTGAGTGGCACACACAAACACAACTTTACTTTACACAGGGACCAAAAATCTGGTAATAAACAAGATCAGCTGTCCTACAAACCAAGAGACCCTGTTCTCCTTTGACTGGAATGTTTCATGGAGAGCAGAATCCAACCCCAGAGATCAGTCACACCCATTCCAGAGCTTGACCTTCCTACCTTACAAAGATACTCAGGGACTAATTCTGCCTTTTTTTTCCTCTCTCTCCTCAAGGATTTTCCTTTCCAATCTTAAAAATAGTGAAAATTAAATAACCTAAGCCCAGTTACATTGTTCAGTAACTTTTACTTTTTCATTTTAATTTATCATCCTGACAGCAATATGAACAACACAGAAAGTCATACCACAAGTCAGTGATCTTTGCTTCCACATTTGCCAAAATCACCTTTTTGATTATGGTCTTCAAGTCTATAAGAAAAGAGCTCTGTATCAGAAATTAGAAAAGTCTTCTTGTTTACCTGCCTGTAAGGGATTTGATCATGGAAGCCAACCTTCCCTCATTTTTGATTCATGTAGCTCCTCTGAATCTATGTATTCACAACATTTTTTTTTTTTTGAGTTGGAGTCTCACTCCGTTGCCCAGGCTGGAGTGCAGTAGCACACTCATGGCCACCCCAGCATCAACCTGCTGGGCTCCAGCAATCCTTCCACCTCAGCCTTCCAAATAGCCGGAACTACAGACATGAGCTACCATGCCCGGCTAATTTTTTGATTTATTGTCTCGCCAAGTTGGCCAGGCTGGTCTCGAACCCACAGGCTCAGGCAATCCACTCGCCTCAGCCTCCCAAAGTGCTGGGATTACAGGCTGAGCCACCGAGCTCAGCCCACGACACTTATTAAGTCCCTGATTTGTGTCAGACACCTTGTTATTATTAATAACTGTGGACCTGTGACTTGTCCTTAGGAAGGTCTTCAGTATAGCAGGGGATAAACAGTATAAACAACTGGAATAAAGTATTGCAGATGCTGTGGTGGTGTGAAGTGTGTGTGTATAATTTATGGGAGCAGAGGAGGGTGTGGTCAATTCTGTTGGGAATAATGAATATCTGGAAGTTCTTCATAGAAGATGTGATGTCAGCCGGGCTTGGTGGCTCAGCCTGTAATCCCACGCTTTGGGAGGCTGAGGTGAGTGGATTGCCTGAGCCCGCGGGTTCGAGACTCACCTGAGCAACTTGGCGAGACCTCATCTCTACAATAAATAAAAAACCAGCCAGGCATGGTAGCACACGCCTGTAGTTCCAGCTACTTGGAAGGCTGAGGCAGAAGGATTGCCGGAGCCCAGCAGATCGAGGCTGCGGAGGCCGGGAGTGGCCACTGCACTCCAGTCTGGGTGACAGAGTGAGACTCCAACTCAAAAAAAAAAAAAAAAAAAAAGATGTGATGTCTAAGCTTTGCCTAGGGAAGGCACTAGAGAAAGAGTAGAATTTGAAGCTAGTATCGTCCATCCAACCTTGAAGCCTGCAATTTTCTAGCTGTGTAACACAGGGCAAGAGCCGGGAATGGGGGCTCACACCTGTAATCCCAGCACTTTGGGAGGCAGAGGCGAGAGGATTCAAGACCAACCCCAGCAACATGGCGAGGCCTCAGCTCTACAATAAATCAAAACATTCGTTGGGCGTGGTGGTGCACGCCTGTAGTTCCAACTGCGTGGAAGACTGAGGCAGAAGGATCGGCTGAGCTCAGCAGGTCGAGGCTGCAGTGGCTGTAAGCGTTCCACTGCACTCCAGCCTGGGTGACAGAGTGAGATCCCAAATGCAAAAAACAACAAAAATTGGGCAAAGGAACCTCAGAACCTGCTCCCAGATCTGTGGCATCAAGATCATAACAGAAATCTCGCAGTGGTGAGAGTTACTTTAGTAAAATATATATTGAATATTGTCATCAAAGAGCAGACAATTCCTAGTGGAGGGGGTGAGCAGGGAAAGGGTATTCAAATCCAAACTACGTGTGCTTAAAAAAACTCCTTTGGTTCATAGTGTCTGAAAGTGCGGGCAACCTTGGAGCTGTCCTTGGTGCTGATCTCATCAAGGCTTCATCCTTATTATCTTGGGGAAGTCTGCTTGGCTCTCTGCTGTGTCATTCTGCTGGGGTCTGAATTTTTGCCTCCATAAAAGCCAGAAACTTTGGCTGCACCAAGTGTGCCCAGCTTCTCAGCCCTGTCAGCTGCCCAATCTCCCTGCCCATTTCCCGCCTGCCAATTCAGCCCTTCTGTGAGTCTTGTGGTTGAAGGCTGACACAGAAACATAATGGTGGAACTCCTCAGCACACATACTCCTGGCTCAACAAAGGTAGGATGAGGAAACATGATAGGTTTGTCCACATTCTCTAGTTGTCTGAGAGGAGTTCCAGGCTCCCATTCTGAACTTCTACAGAGGAAGCTCACACCACTTTCACAAAAGCCTAGGAAGTGTTTAGCTCCTACTAGAAGACTGGTTTTCAACCAGGGTCAATTTTGTCTCTCGGCAAACACTTGTTCATGTCTGGAAATATTTTTGCCTCCCTAACTCTGGAGCCAGGAGTGTTTGCTATTTTTGTTTTTCTGTTTGTGTGTTTGTTTTTGTTTTTTTGAGCTGGAGTCTCACTCTGTCACTCAGACTGGAGTGCAGTGGCCACTCCCGGCCACCACAGCCATGATCTGCTGGGCTCCGGCGATCCTTCCACCTCAGCCTTCCAAGTAGCTGGAACTACAGGCGTGCGCTACCACACCCAGCTAATTTTTTTGATTTATTGTAGAGATGAGTTCTCGCCAAGTTGCCCAGGTGGGTCTTGAATCCGCAGGCTCAGGCAATCCACTCACCTTGGCCTCCCAAAGCGCTGGGATTACAGGCTGAGCCACCGAGCCTGGCCTGCTATTTGCTTCTAGAACATAGAGGCCAGGTTGCTGCTAAACATTCTACAATACACAGAACAGTCTCCCACAACAAAGTATTATCTGGCCAATCTGGCACAAGTGTCAGTAGTGCTAAGACTGAGAAACCCTGCTCTAAAGTTGAGACAGTTGGTGTAGTGATTAGAACTTTAGACATACCATTTCTCAAGGACCTAAGAACCATCTTTTTGAGTTCCAATTCACACCAATGGCCTGTGATGTGTATCACATTCTGGTTTAATGCTTATTTGAAAATAAAATTGCTGGGCACAATGGCTCATGCCTATAATCCCAGAACTTTGGGAGGCCAAGGTGAGAGGATTGCCTGGGCAACTTGGCGAGACCTCATCTCTACAATAAATTTTTAAAAGAGAAAAGAAAATTGATTTTTTTCTCTTAAAAAAAGAACTTTAGCCATACCAAGTCCTGACTCAATGTTCTGGATTTACCAGCTATGACCTTGGATATGTCACAGAACTGTTCTGAGCCTTGTTTTTTTATGTGTGAATGTGTGAATTTATATGTTCCTGGACTAGATGGCCTCAAAACCCCTGCCTGTTCTAATTCAATGTGTCTTCAGTCTATAAATACCTGGTGAGTAGTACACTACTAGGAAGTAACATACTATGATACCATAAATGTAAAATACAAGGAAATGCATAATATGTTAAGAAGAAAGCAACAGAATGGGAAAAGATTGTGAGAACTGATAAAAAGGTTACTACTCAAATATATACTGAATTTATGCAAATATACATGCTAGACAAAATATTGTCTGAAGATCTTCAAGTGGTGAGGAAAATGGTATCTTCACTAGCAACTAAAGAGATACAAACTAAAATGTGCCACGTTTGCTAGTCTTCTGAAAGAATCAACTCAATGCATTGGGACTGTGAGGAAACAAATGCACTTAGTTTATCTGTCTCTGAATAAACTCACAATCTGGCACTATGAAACAGCAGCAATAGATGTGGTTCTGATGTGCAATCAAATTATTTCATTATAAAGAATATACCTAAGATTTATTTTTAACATCTATGAAACTCATGGGAACCTAACATTTTAAAGTAAAGACAGGCCAGGCATGGTGGGACATGCCTGTAATCCCAGCACTTTGGGAGGTCAGGACTGGAGGATTACTTGAGACCAGCCTGAGCAACAAAGTGAGACCTCATCTCTACAAAATAAGAAATAAAAAAATTAGCTAGACATCATGGCACACACCTGTAGTCCTATGTACTCAGGAGGCTGAGGCAGAAGGATCACCTGAGTCCAAGAGGTCAAGGCTGCAGTGAGCCATGATAATGCCACTACACTGTAGCCTGAGTGAAAGAGTGAGATTTCAACTCAAAAAATAAAAATAATAAAAGACAAAAATACTAGATTACCACCACACACACACACACACACACACACACACACAGCACTTTATTCACTAAACAGCAAGACACTGAATTTAAAGAATTAGTTTTCAGAATTAGAAATAAACCACTGTATCATGTCTTCCTATATCCTGTCAAATACCTTAAATACCACCTTTAGAGTTAATGGGGGCCAGGAAGGTGCAGAGATTCCAGAAGGAAAGATAGTCAACATGGATAGCGAGTCCACTCTTCAGGAGAGAGGGGCGTGAAGCTCCTGGTGCATTTCCTTTCCGTGTGGGGGGTTCCCTGTCTGAGGCAGCTGCTGTGGATTTTCCTCATTTGTCCCAGGACAAGAGATTCTTTTATAAGAAGAACCAGAGAGAGGTTGTTTCCAGATGTGGCAGTTTCAAGTTGATGATGCAGTTTGGAGATGGAGATTGCTACCACACTGGTTTCATAGTGATTTGACAAGGACATGCCAACCTAGCTATACCAAGAGGGAATGAGCACACATCACAGGAACCTCTCTCTCTTTTTTTTTGTAATATAGTTAGGAGTTTTATTAAAGGTAGTAAAAAAGCTAGCATCAAGTTTTCTAAAATAATAGTGAGAGACAAACTTTCTATGAAGTCAAACCACCCTCCCCCACCACCACTACCAGCCTCTCCCAGGCACCCATCTGACACTCACTAGGTAAGGAAGGCCTTGGTGCCCTGCACCCATGACTAGCCCATGACAGAATGTTCCCTTAGAGTCCTCACTCCAAAGAATCCAGGGAATGCTAGGTGGAAAGGCATTGACCTTCCAAGGTTAGGCCAGCTTTGGACCAGCCCCAGGCATATGGTACAGAGAAGGACAACAGCAGTAAAATCTCTCAGAAGGGTCCAAAGCAGAGAATCCTATGTTTAGCACCAACAACTGTTTTTGCCCCTACCCCAAGGGCTGACACACCGATTCCAGCTCCTCTTTCCCCACCTGAGTGACTCCAAGTGGCACTAAGCCTGGCACATTCCCAGTGATAGAAATGACTAAGGACAGCACTAGAGGGGCTTTTGCCCACATCCAAGAGAAGCATCCAAGGAGGGGTTACTACCGTAACTCCATCTTTCTTACTGTGCTTTGAGAAATAGATGCCAAATCCCACTTCCCTCCAAAGAACTCTAGTCGCTTTGAGGCCCACTCCCAGCCTCCACCAGAGTCCTGAGCCTTGAGTGGGTATGGGGCCAGCAGGAGGCTGCAGTGTATCTCAAGAGCAGCCACACTTCTCCATCAATTCTGTGTTCATGTAGCGTATACTCATCTTGTGTTCGTCATCCTGGACCATGAGGGAGAAGAGCCTGACCCTGGTGGGATCACAGGCCTGGAAGAGCCAGGGACAGGTAGGCACTCCCCTCTTACAGCACTCAGATTTAGACTCCCAGAGCTCACTGTGGAGGGCCAGGCAGGTCTCCTGACAGCAAGAGAAGCTGAAAGTCTTGGGCACCATGATATGCTCACTCCAGGCAGCTCTGTGAAGGTTCACCTTGCAGTCCTGCAGATGACAGGGCTTCTCTGCCGGAAACGTGTCTTGGCCATTGCCTACCTCCTGGTGTTTCTGGCCCAGGATCAGCTGCTCTACAATAAGGATAAAGGGCTTCTGGACATAAGGCAGATGGAACAGAGGCAACTGTGAGTGGGGCGAGCTTATGCATAGCAACACTATGTCTCGCTTGCCATTCAGGCTAGTGTCGGTGACATCCGTGGATGGGATCTTCTCCTCTGCCATGATGGTGGGCACCGCCTCCATCCAATATGTTAGTAGTAGATCTCCAATAACAGTCCCCTCTCTGACTGATAGGATGAGAAGATCATGGGGAACGTGTCCAGGAGGAATTTTTGGGGTCCCCCTCGATGGTCCTCGAACTCTAGAACCAGCTCAGTGGCATGGGGGGCAATAGGCACCCCCAAGAAGAGAACTGCCTCAAAAATGGAGAAGCCAGTAACTGTGTAGGAACTAGGAGCTTGAAGAGAAAGAAAAGGAGAAGCTCTAGGAGGCTGCAATCACAGAGAGTTCACAGGCAGGAACCTCTCTTAAAACTATACTCTCGTAACTCTCCATTGCAACACCCCTATTTTGGAAAACCAGGAAAAAAAATCCCAAACTGGGGACTGGGATACCAGACCTAACAGCAGACTTTCTTTCATACTGGTAAGAAGCACATAGCCCTCTGGATGCTGGCTACCTAAAATTGCCAAAATATTCTCCACAAAAGATCTAGTATGTGACACTGCAGGTGTGAGTAGTGTGCACACACCTGAGTGTGAGGAAATAAACCTCTTCATCCTGCCTACAGTCCAGGGATGGAGAAGCAGCTAACACACCCCTTTGCATGCACACGCACACATACACACACACATATACGCACAGGAAAAGGTACTACTAGAGGAGCAAACCTAGGAAGTATCCTTCTGTTCCCTAAAGTCCCACCTGCTTGTGTCTCTGGCAAGAAACTGACAACATTTTCAGAGGATTCTTCAAAAGAAAACCAAAGACACTCAAGTGTAAGCAGTGACTGAAGTAAAGGAAGTGAGAAGGGAGGTGAGAAGGAAGCCATACATAAAGGAAAGCAGAAACTTGAGTGAGCGGTGACATACAGCAAGACCAAAGGGCAGTAACTACCCCCGTTCTGGGCACGAGAGGTTGGAAGTGTGTACGGTGGGGGAATCTATTGATTCGTATTGCATACCGCAAGCCTGAGAAGTGAAAAGTGAATTCCTACTTGCTCACTATGCAGGTCTGTACTTTGGAAGGGATGCCATAGAGGGTACTCAGGTTCTAGAAGGGGAAGGAGGAGACGACTTCAAGCCCAGACCATCTGTGGTGCTCTGACTTTGCTGCACTGCAAAGGGCTCAGAGCCCTTATGCATCTCTCAGGGTGTTTCTCTCCCTCCTGCCACAAAAAGCCGGTTGTTACATTGGTCAGCTGCCTGGTACCTATTTTGGGACACCAAGAAAGGATTCAAAACTGGGGGCTGGGATACTGGATCTAACAGCAGACTTTCTTACAAACTGGTAAGAAACACATAGATGCCTGAATGCTGGCTGCCTAAAATTACTAAAATGTTCTCCTTATAACATTCAGTATGAGACACTGCAGGTGTGGGCATGTATGCACACTTTTGTCCACATGTTCATATACACATATGCTCTTATAAGCTACACATGTAAATGAAATTGACCCTGTGCACATAGATTCTCTGATCCTCTGCTCCTCGGATCCTCAAAGCAGAACCCACTGCTGTGTGAGAGGACCCTGATCATATCTCTGGCCATAAGCTAACTGGCTGTTTATTGGATGACTCCCAGGACTGTTTTCCAGACAAATCCCCAAGAGAGTTCTTCCAAGATTGATGTGGAGGAGGAGATGGCTGCCTGGGGCTCTATGGATGGGGTGAAGGTCATTGTTGCCTCTATTAATCCAGAGACGAGCAGCATCAGTGCCTACCAGGCTAGGCAGGGCAATCAACATAAGCAATTACCAGGCCCCCAGGCCGTACCAGCACCGTTAAAAGCCACAGTGGTGATCTTTCCCTTTTGTAAAACCTTCATGCCTTTGCTCCAGAAGTTTTCCTGGAATGTCTGTTCAATATTTAGGGCCCAGCTCCAGGGACCCTGCTGCAGGCAAGGAAGTCAGTCCTCCCTTGCCTCCACTTCCTCTTCTCCCAAGTTGAAATTTATCACTACTTTCCCAATGTGTCTCTAATTCACTGTTTCTATCTTGGTATACTATAATACAGTCATGTGAATACCTGCCTCTCCAGGGAAGCATGATATACCCATCATTGCATTTGCACCCTTAGGGGTAGTACCAGGCATGCTTGTAATACATATCATACCACTGATCTGAATAGCTCCTCAACCTTGGGCAGTTATGTCCCTGTGCTTGTGCTACGAGAAGTCTACACAGCCTTCCTCTAACTAAGTCAGGTAGTATTTAATAACTGTTGAGTTCTGTGCTAAGCTCTGGCGTTACAGGGGAGGGGTATGTAGAGTACATATACTGCCTGCTGGGACCTCATAGTCTAGAGAGAAATAGAGAAACTTAAAATATCATTCCATTAGAGTTGGAGACAGGGTGCAGCCTCAGAGTGACAGCGTGGGTGCTATTGCATACCATGCAGTCCTTTACCTGATGGCTGAGGCACTGCATGGCCTGGGCAGCACCCACTGAGCAGAGGCAAAGAAGCCCTGCTGGCCAGCAAGGCCATGTGGCTTCTCACAGAGCTGCCAAAACCTGCCAAGAGCTCAGGGCTTCACTCCTTTGCCAGAATGAAACACCTGAGTGGGAATACAACCATTTTCATGGGAATCAGGTTGGCTGTTCTCGTCCTTAACCTGACTCCAGCACCCAGTCCAGTCCCAGAGAAAAAAAGTGCCATTCCTGGTCAAGTCTGATTTCATCCCCCAACTGTGATCTCTGTACTCCATGGGAATTGTTTTCTCTGGCCTGGGAAATACATAATGGAGACAGGCAACCTGGAGGCTTTGACCCTAGCAGAATGAGGCATGCCACCCCTCAGCCTTCTGAAAGTTCAGGGCCAGGGTATTGTCCCCACTGTGATGTCTGTTGTTGATTCAGATCTCACACTGGGTCAGTGTCTCCAGGGTAAGAAGCTTGGAAAGGCTCCCAATGGACAGAATGCCTGAAATCAGTAAGCCAGGGTGGAAACTCCAGCTCTTTCCTTGCCCTCTCAGTGTCCTTGGTGAAAGCACGGCCCTTGCTGGCCTCAGTTGTCTCTTCTATCAATTGGAAGTGTTTAACAAGACAATCCCCAAGACTTTCTCATGTCAAAAGGCCCCTAATCTCTGCTGATTCTTCACTCTTGACTAAGCAAATGGGGAAGCGTAAAGGAGTGCCTCATTTCTGCTTATCACAGGGACCCATCATTTCCTAGGGGCTCAGGTCAGTGTTGAAGAGGAACTGATCTGGGAATGAGCCACTGAGGGAGAATGCATCTGTCTTTACAAGCAACTTTGTGACCTTGGGCCAGCCATTTCACAAAGATAGAGACTGTGAGTGCCTTGTTCACTGCTGCGTTCTCATCATTTAGCACTGTGCTTGGCACATGGGTATGCTCCAGAGATACTTTTATTTTTTCCCCAAGCCAACCCCTCCCCCATGATGGGGGGACTGCATCCCTACAATCCCTAACTCCAAGCCTGCCCCCTACCCCGCCTCCATCCCCACCTCAGATGAATGAGGGGAATCTGAGCTTTACCCTGCTTGCTTCAATTCCTGTTCCTTCGTTGTGGCCTCTGTGTAGACTGAGAGGAACCCAGGCTTATCTCTACTCAACTCTAAACCCAGCCTTTCCACGACTACCTCGTGGGGAAAGGAACCCAGGCCACCCTCACAGTTTCCAAAGAGAAAGGAACCTAGTCCACAAGTAAAGTGTTACCCTCCCCCATTCCAGAAAAGAAGCCACCCAGTTGCCTCTACAGAACCTCCAGCAACCTGCCCAGGGGTTTATCTCCCTCAAAATGGGGCATGGTGGCATGCGTCTGTAGTTCCAACTACTTGGAATGCTGAAGCGGAAGGATCGCCTAAGCCCAGCAGGTGGAGGCTGTGGTGGCTGTGAGCATGCCACTGCACTCCAGCCTGGGTGACAAGAGTGAGACTCCAACTCAAAAAAAAATCAGTGACTTAGAAGATACCTCAATTGTCTTTCCCCACCTCAAAAAGTGGGGGCTCAGGCAGAGCCTCAACCTTTGCAAAAACATCTTCTGGGAAGAGCCAGAGATGCTCAGGGAGAAACTCAGATACACAGGAGTAGACTCCAGGGGCAAAGATGTGGGGACTGGGGCGGGGGCGTTTGGGGAGACCTGGGCCCTCCAAGCGCCTCATTCCCGCCCCCACACCCAAGCTTCAGCTCTCAGGCTCTTGTGAAATGTTTTATGTTGCAGTGGGTTCCAAGGCCCAGCCCTGATGCACCCGAGCCCCCAGCGGTCCTTCCTCCCCTCCATGTTGCTGACAACTCCCTACCACTCTCCAGAGATTTTTTTTTAAGTATGTGAATGTATCTTGTCTGCTCTAAAATATTGCTCTAGAAATAAAAGACACTTTTACTCATAAAACTGGGTGGTCCAGATCAAATCATGATCTTATTTTGTCTTTTTCCCTCCATTGAGGATATTCTTGCACCTCAGAAGTCACCCACACCTTCCTGAAATCACTGAAAGTGGGAGCCATGCAGAAGTTGAGAGAAGGGTCATTCCTCCAATTGCTGGGCTTGCCTGAGTAGTTTGGACAGGTGCTTCAGAGAAGTGGTTTGGTGGGAGGGGAAATTCTGTGGCCTGGGAGTTGGGAAATCTGTTCTGTTTCCAGGCAGCACCAGTAGCTGTGTGAGTTGAGACAGGCACAGGCACAAACTCTGTGGCCCTTCTCACGTCCCCATTCCCAGGCATCTGTTCCGGAGCATGCATGCGATGACATCTCTGTATCAGGGCCACATGCAGCCTCTCTCCATGTGCATATGAAAGAATTGCTTAATAGAAAGCTGCCACCACCACGCTGGACACTTCAGGCCACAGCCCAGTGTCTTTTGACTCGGGTGTGTACCAGACTCCTCGGCAGCAAGACTCTGGCGGAGTCCAGGCACTTGTTGGTATCTCTTAGTGTGAGAGAAGAGTTGGTTTGCTTCACAATCCGGAAAAGAAGATCCAGCTGCAGCTCAGAGTAGGAGAGACCAGGTTTCAGAGTTGGGGTCGAAAGAGCACACTGAACAGGTGTCAGGAGATCTGGAAACTGGTTACTAGAAGCTGTGTGATTTGGACAAGCCATTTATCCTCTCTGGACCCTTTGGGAGAGTCAATGAGATGATGCATTTAAAAAGTATGCTCCTAAACTGGGTATGGTGGTGCTCACCTGTAATCCCGGCTACATGGGAAGCTGAAGTGGAGAAATCGCTTGAGCCCAGGAGTTTGAGACCAGCCTGTCTCAAAAAAAAAAAAAAATCAGTGTGTTCTATAAATGTCTGTTGAAACTTAAATATTTACACAGTACCTTGCCATGAAGCCCATGGTTCTGATAAGGAAACTGGTGGAACTTCATTCTTCTTTGAAATATTGTCAAAGCCATCTTCCTAGAAACCCTCTGAGATCATTTATCTCCTTTGCTCAGAGAACTTTAATGTAAGAATTGTTACTATTTTCTTTTTGTGAATATGATAAAAACTATGGATTCTCTCTCTAGAGAAATGTCCCTGCACACATACACATATTTTGCATATAATATATTTGGCTATTTGGCACCCAGAAGTCCATAGATCTGGGTTCTCAAATTCAGGAAGGGAATGTTTGAACTCTAAAGCATCTCAAAAACCAAGATTATGATTTTTTAAATTACACTGGCCAAGTCAGCCTAAACAGTGCTAATATCCTGCTCTGCCTTTCAACTTCTGGCTCATCTCCAGGGAATGTTCAGTTCAGACCTGCCAAGGTTGACTGTCCAGGCAAAAGTTTGCCTTTGAATACCCTCACCCTTCCTCCTCCTCAAACACCTTCAGTTGACATTGACTCATGGCACTGGTGTGGGAATAGATGGGATGGAGAGGCAGCTGAGGGCAGGTGGAAGTCTTCTGGCAATGAATCAGGGCTGGCTTCCACCTCAGCTCTGCCACCAGTGCTGCTGGGTCCTTGGCAAGCTGGCTCCCTAAATCCCTGGCCAGTGCTTCTCTCTGCTGTGCCACTGCCCTGGGCTCCTCTGCAGAGCCACACCTGGAGAGACACATTCAGGAAAGCAGACTGCCTCCTGGAAGAGAACCCAGCTTGAATGGAGGTTCCCACCAGATCCAAAAGGTTCGAAAGGGGGTCACAGGGCAAGCACGGGATCCATACTTTGCTTTCTTTCACACAGGGTAACAGGTGCTCTGTATAGTTCCTAAAACGGGAGAGGAATAGGGAGCGGGCCCCCTCAGTCTTCTGAAAGTTCAGAACCAGAGTATTGAATAAATACCAGGTGTTATGTGATGCTGCCTGCACTCACCTTTTAGATCCATATAAGATTTGTTCATGCTGGATGTGGTGGTTCATGCCTGTAATACCAGCACTTTGGGAGGTGGAGGCGAGAGGATTGCCTGAGTCCAGGGTTTCGAGACCATCCTGGGCAACTTGGTGAGACCTCATTCCTACAATAAACCAAAAAAATTTGCCGAGCGTGGCGGTGTGCCCCTTGGTTCCAGCTACTTGGAAGGCTGAGGTGGAAGGATCGCCTGAGCCGAATAGGTCGAGGATGCAGTGGCCATGAGCATGCCACTGCACTTCAGCCTGGGTGACAGAGTGAGACTGTGGTGTCTGTTGGAGATTCAGATCTCACACTGGGTCAGTGTCTGCTTGGAAGGGCTCTCCTGGTAGAGCAGAATGCCTGGAATCCGTGAACCAGGGCTGCAGCTCCAGCTCTTTCCTTGCCTTCTCTGTGTCCTTGGGGAAAGCACCCCTGCTGGCCTCAGTTGTCTCTTCTATCAAACAGAAAGTGTTTAACAAGATAATTCCCAAGTCTTTCTCATATCAAAGCATCCTTAATCTCTGCTGTTTCTTCACTCTTGACCAAGCTAATGGGGGAAACTTAAGGGAGGGCCCTATGTGTGCTTATTACAGAGACCCATCATTTCCTGGGAGTTCAAGGGCCTTGGGACACAAAATACATGACGAGACACACACTTAGCATGTCACCACAATTCCCTCTTTATGGGGTGCTGTCACAACAGCCCTATGGGGAAAATCGGCCAGATGATGATGTTCTCCCATTTTACAGATGAGGAGAGGCTGTATGACTCACCCAGAGTCAGACACGGATCTGCATACAAGATGTTAGTACTGGAATATATGCCAGAGATTAAAGGAAGATAATCTCCACTGTCATTTTACTGATAAGGAAACAGAGGCTCTAGTAATAACAATAGTAGAAACTTCAGGTTCTAAGAATTCCATGAAACTGTGTCTCAGTTTCCTCATCTGTAAGCTGAGGATAATAATAGTGTCCAACTGAATAAATAACAGTTGTTATGTGATGTTGCCTGTACTCACCTTTTAGATCCATTTAAGATTTATTCATGCCTGGTGCGGTGGCTCATGCCTGTAGTCCCAGCACTTTGGGAGGCGGAGGCGAGAGGATTGCCTGAATACAGGGGTTCAAGACCAACCTGGGCAACTTGGTGAGACGGTGTCTCTACAATAAATCAAAAAAAATTAGCCGGGTACGGTGGCGCACGCCTGTAGTTCCAGTTACTTGGAAGGCTGAGGTGGAAGGATCGCCTGGGCCTACCAGGTCGAGGCTACCGTGGCCATGAGCATGCCACTGCACTTCAGCCTGGGTAACAGTGAGACTCCAACTAAAAAAAAAAAAATTTCTTCATGATGTCTTTGGTTAAAACTACTTCAGACTTTTCATAAAATAGTCAGCCCTTTGTCCTCTGCAATGGTGGACTGAGAATTATTTGGGTAAATGAAGATCAGTGAGGGCCTAAAGAGTTGAGGACCTATTGTTTGGAGAGTGAGAAGGTAGCTATGGTAGTGGGAAAAAGTCTCCTACAAACGTAGAATAGAGAGCCTAAGGATCCCCCTTGCCAAAATGAACACAATGGAGAGGGACAGCTGGTACCAGCTGGCAGCTCACTGAGAGTTATTGTCACTGTGTATCTGACCTTCCTCAAAGTCCCCTAAAATAAGAGCAGCTGAGTCTTTGTGGCAATAAGTACCACAAAACAAGCTCTGTGTGTTTCTGCCTCTCTTCCCATGGTGCTATCTCCCATTGCACAGCACTGCATAGTTTATCAATGGTGAGACTTAAGCAGACTTTATCTTAGCTCATCCTCACAGAATCCCCATGCAGGGGGGCAGAGAATGTCACCATTTTGCAATATCTACATCTCCATTTTATAGGTTAGAAACAGAGATGCAGAGATAGTTGGGTACCTTTATATAAGGTCACACAGCTTGGACATGGAACAGAGACCCAAACTATGTTCTTTGAGTCCCTATTTAGTTCTGTCCAAGTCTTATTCCAAAGGACTACACTGATCAAGCGATTTTAGAGTCTTCCATTGCTCTGCTCAAACCATAAATGCTCTGAGAAGATTTATACAGCTCTGGGTAAAGGTCATATTCTTTCTTTGTTCTCTCTTTTTCTGTGCTTACTCTGAGCTGTCATGGAAGTACAACAGAGCCCTGAATATACTGCCTGATGTTCTTGGATGGAGTCCTTCAGCATAATTAGATGACCACAAAGCATTTGTGCTCTAGGAAATCCCCAGGCCCTAGGATGTTGACTTGCCATTTTAAATAATCACATTTTTTGAATAAAAAATATTTTCAGCAATTACAAAGGACCTCTGGGTATCAAATAAAATAGCTTGACACAGCAATTCCTCTCCTAGGTATTTACTCAAGAAAAAAAAGAAGAAGAAAAAAAAAGAAAGCAGGCCAGGCAGTGGCTCACACCTGTAATCCCAGTGTTTTGGGAAGCCAAGGTGGGTGGATTGCTTGAGAGTAGGAGTTCAAGACCAGCCTGGGCAACATAACAAGACCCTAGCTCTACAAAAAACAAATTAACCAGGTGTAGTGACACACACCTCTAGTCCTAGCTACTCAGGAGGCTGAGGTAGGAGGACTGCTTGAGTCTAGGAGTTTGAGGTTATAGTAAGCTATGATCACACCACTGTGCTCCAGCCTGAGTGACAGAGAAAGACCTTGGGTCTTAAAATTTAAGAAAAGAAAAGAAAAGTAGGGAAGGAAGGAGGAAAGAAAGAAAAAAAAGCATCCATCTACAAAACCACTTGTACATTAGAGTTTATTATTGCTGGAAACAACCCAAATATACACGACAGGAAAAATACATCCACACAGTGGAACGTTTCTCAGTAATAAAAAAGAATGAACTATACATAACAACATGGATACGTGGATACATCTCAGAGATAATAGGTTTACCAAAAGGAGACAGACACAAAAGACTACATACTGGGCCTGGTGTGGTGGCATGCCTAATAGTCCCAGCTACTTGGAAGGCTAAGGCAGGAGGATCGCTTTGAGCTCAGGAGTTCAAGGACACCTTAGGCAGCATAATGAGACCCCCATCTCAAAAAAAAAAAAAAAAAAAAGAGAACATACTGTATGATTCTATTTAAATGACATGCTAGAACAGACAAAACTAAACTATAATGATAATGAAGGTATGATGGGAAAAATGGACTAGAAAGGTACACAAGATAATTTTCTAGGGTGATGAGAAAGTTTATATCTTGTTTGAGATGATAGTTACATAGGTATACATTTGTCAAAACTCACCAAAGTGTACATTATAACTCACTGAGTAAATTAATTATAACTTATTAAATTACATCTCACTTTTTAGAGTCCAAATTGAGGTAAGGATAAGAGTCAATTTAGGAAAATGTGTTTTCCCCATAACTCCACTCACACACTTTGTTTTGAATATGATTCTATACGTCAGTGGTATATGTAAGTATGTGTGTGTATATGTGTGCGTATATATATGTCATATACAGAGGATGCCAAAAATGTATACACATGTTAAGAAAGAAAAAAACTGTATTAAAATTGTAATACTTGGCCAGGTGCGGTGGCTCAGCCTATAATCCAAGCACTTGGGTGGTGGAGGTGAGAGGATTGCCTGAGCCTGGGGGTTTGAGACCATCTGGGCAGCTTGCTGAGACCTCATCTCTACAATAAATCACAAAAACTAGCCGGACACGGTGGCATGCATCTGTAGTTCCAACTACTTGGAAGGCTGAGGTGGAAGGATCACCTAAGCTCAGCAAGTCAAGGCTGGGGTGGCCGTGAATTTGCCACTGCACTCCAGCCTGGACAACAAAAGTGGGACTCCAACTCAAAAAAAAAAAATTTGTAATACTGAATAAGATGAATACAAGTCATTTGTGACTTCTGCAATTTCAAGAAGTGCTCAAAGTGGTTACCATCAGTGTCCAGACACTTCTGATGACTGCAAACATCTCTTAACATCTCTTAAAATGTGTTTACATAGGCCGGGCGCAGTGGCTCAAGCCTATAATCCCGGCACTTTGGGAGGCTGAGGTGAGGGGATTGCCTGAGCCCACAGGTTCGAGAACAACCTGGGCAACTTGGCAAGACCTCATCTCTACAATAAATAAAAAAATTAGCCTGACATGGTAGCACACACCTGTAGTTCTGGCTACTTGGAAGACTGAGGTGGAAGGATTGCCTGAGCCCAGCAGGTCGATGCTGGGTTGGCTGTGAGCGTGCCATTGCACTCCAGCCTGGGCAACAGAGTGAGACTCCAACTGAAAAAAAAAAAGAAGTGTATACATTTTTTTGGCACCCTGATATATATAATATATGTGGTATATATTATATATTGTCACTTTGAGGAAGATTTTCGGAAATGATCCTTGGCTTTTTGATATTCAGTCAATCCAGTTTTAACTGAACACCTACCATGTACCTGGAAACATCTAGAGGTAGTTGATTGGGAATACAGAAATAAATAAGACACAGGCCCATCCTGGAAAAGCCAATGGTATATAAGAAGGATCACTAAGGTAAGAATGAGGGAAAAGCACCAAAAACTCTTCAAAAAAAACTATCCACAAGACAGTGTCCCGACTGAGGGTTAGGGAAATTAACTCTGAAATGGGAATCATACGTAAAGAAGAAGATGGAACATGCAAATATAGGGAATAGCTTCTTCCACTCAACCACTCAACCATTATTTAATCCTCACTTGTTGAGCACCTTGATATACCTCCTAAGGAAGGCCATTTTGCTTAGCCCTAAGACATGGCCTCCAGAATCACAGTGCTTGGAATCTGCCTTTTTATCAGCTGTGTGCCCTACAGCAAGCTATTTGGCCTCTGTAAAAAGATGGGGATCATCATGGCACCTATATCATCAATTATCGTGACAATTAGAAAAGATAATCCACATGAAGTGGGTATCATGGAATTAGGTACACAACAAATGTGCAACAACTATTATTGTTAGATACTATTATTGTTATTGTTGTCCTTAATACATGTCAAAAACTCAATCAAGCCCTGGAAATTCAGAAGAAAGGTCCACATTCCAGGAGCAGAGAGAGCCAAGTTGATAGATCATTACAGTATCATGTACTTAGACAAAGAAGAAAATGTAGAGATTCTGTGCTATAGATTATGCTTATTCCTACAGAGGCCCAGAAGAGGAAAATGACTTTCCCAAGTTTTCAGGGTAATAGCACGGTCTGGACTCAAGCCTCCTGAATTTCAGTACGGGGGGGGGCATCTGCTCCAGTTTATCCTTCTGAAGGTAAGAGCTCTTTTGAACTCTCTAGAGCTCTGTTTTTGGCTCTCTGGAAACAGCTATCTCTCAGATACTGGAGAGACAGGTTAGGTGACCTCTTTACATCATCTTCGAGCTCAATCCATTTATATAGAAGCAACTCTAGGCTGCTTTCTGAGAGCTGACGACCCCATCCTGCCTCTTTGCAAAGCAGGCAGGGGCCTATAGTTGGAGACAGCCTGTAAAGGAGATATCTCAGGGCATGAAGAAATGGGAGCAGACTATTCAAGAGCTGATTGAGAGTAGGAACCTAGACAGACTGGCCCCAGGTCTAGACAGACACATCATAATCAACCCTGGATCTGACTTGTGCCATCCCTGGGTTTGCCAAAGGACTAAAGATGTAGATTGTCCATTAACCCTGCAGCACTCATGCCCCAGATTTGCCTCCCAGGGACTTCCTTATGACCAGCAGTGGGTACCTATCCATTTCTCCCTAGCCCCCCTCCCCTTTTTTCTTTTTTTTTTTTTGAGTTGGAGTCTCATTCTATTGCCTAGGCTGGAGGGCAGTGGCACGCTCACAGCCATTGCAGCCTTGACCGGCTGGGCTCAGGCGATCTTCCCGTCTCAGCCTTCCAAGTAACTGGAACTACAGGCATGCACCACCATGCCTGGCTAATTTTTTGATTTATTGTAGAGATGAGGTCTTGCCAAATTGCCCAGGCTGATCTCGAACCCGTAACCTCAGGCTATCCTTTCACCTCAGTCTCCCAAAGTGCTGAGATCATAGGCGTGTGTCACCATGCCTGGCTAGCCCTCCCCCCCCACCGCTTTATTTGAAGTGCACATTCATAGACTTACATATTCACACACAGTCACACATCATTTCAACACTTACCCACCTTCTCAGCTCACACATCAGCTCACACAAATTCAGGCTCACCACTCACTCTGACTCACAAGTAGGGAATCAGAAATCCGCCACTCATACATGTACACACTTGCACACACAGTCACACATACTCATTCACACATACTCTAACATATACACCCACTGACAAAGAGTCACATTCTCATACATACACAGGTAACCCCTCACCCACAATGTTTGATTGGCTTCTCTCTGCCAATTACTTAAGGTACCTCCAAAGGGGCCGTTTGGGCATATTTGGGAGAGATGCCTGAACCTCTGTGTACTCAGCAAAAAGTTTGCCTACTTGTCAACTCCTGGGCGATTTTCTGTCCTGCAATACCTGGAATCCAAACAGTGCAAGATGTTTGTTGAGTGAACAAATAAAGTATCAACTGCTTAGTATCTGATTCTTCTCATTTGACTCTGAGTCATTGTTGCGGCGTAACATCTTTGGATCAACTTCAACAATTTACTGCCAAATTTGCACACATCCTTCATTAAGCTAAAGTAAGTATTCCTTAATATCAATCACTTAAAAAAGAAGATCTTATACACAGGACTCTCAACCAAAAAGAAAAAGATAGAAATGGCACTAATTGTCCAGCCCCTCCCCCAACTCCAAGCCTTGATCAGTGGCTGCAGGGTTGAGGTCTGGGCATGCTGCCTCTTAAGGGAGAGGTTGCTCGAAACAGACATGACATAAATGGGTTCCTCTTGGGCCACTGATTAGCTACTGGAGTCCCATCTTCCCTATCTGGAAAGAAGGAAGGGATACAATTGTGTCTCAAAGATATTCTCTGTTGAGTGTATATAATTTTAGCCACCAGCTTCATACTCTATGACCAGAGCTAAGACTCATTTAAGTGCCTGCCCCAACTCCCTCCATGTGCAACACCCTCTCCCCATGCAACAAGAACCCTGTTTTGTTATTGGTTGCTCCAATAACAAAAGATGTTTTTGTTATTGGAGCAGAACCAGCAGAACTACCTCTCTCCTTCAAGGCAATTGTGTCAGAGCCAAGTGGTTTGTGTCTTAGGGGCTTCCTTCCTCCTCAGACTCAGACTATAATTGCTGCGGCTATTGGCTAAACTACTTGAAATTGTCATTTTTTCCAGTTGGGTCCTTCCTCCGGGACCAAATGATCTTTTGGTTTATAAAACATTCGGAGGCAAAATATACATAGGAGATCAACAAGTGGATAACAACAAGATGCTCCTGTTTGACCTGTTTTAAGGTTACTAGGAGTGAACATTAGTTTATTTCTTCAAGGGGAGAAAAACCTGGCGTAGAGGAAAATTTCCATACACAAGTTGAAACCTGCTTTTCCAGATCTTTCCCTAACATTAGGAAATAGAGTACAGTCAGGATTAGGTTGATATTTTGGGGAACACATTCAAGACTCTGAATGAAGGAGACACCCTACACAGGGACAGAGAGAAGGGGGTCTATTCATATCTTCTCTTCATAAGAACTGGCAGCGCAGGGCCAACATTCTCAGTGAGCACTCACTTTTAAACAGCACTTGTGTGTTGTACTCCCGTGTTAATTGCAGCCTTATTTACAATAGCCAAAAGACAGAAGAAATCCAAGGGTTCATCAATGGATGAGTGAATAAACAAAATGTGGCATATACATACATTGGGGACTATCATTCAGTCATAAAAAGAAAGGAAATTCTAGCCGGGCTCAGTGGCTCAGCCCGTAATCCCGCGCTTTGGGAGGCTGAGGTGAGTGGATTGTCTGAGCCGGTGGGTTCGGGACCCGCCTGGGCAACTTGGCGAGACCTCATCTCTACAATAAATAAAAAAAAAATTAGGCGGGTGTGGTAGCACTCGCCTGTAGTTCCGGCTACTTTGGAAGGCTGAGGCAGAAGGATC
>CAUYQG010072548.1:0-12964 GCA_963574415.1 Tarsius wallacei | reverse complement strand
CAGGCCTGCTGTAATGCCTCTGCGGTGTCCGTGGGCGAGTTCCGTGTGGGGAGCAAGCCCCCTGGGAGAGATCTGGAGTCTTTCTGTGTCCTCTTCTACGGAGGTCTCACAGACCACGCTGCCCGGTCGCCATCTTGGCCCCAGGCCCGTTTTTAAGGCCTGCTGAGTCAAAGCACTTTCCTCCTACTAAAAATTAAGATACCAAATGCGTGAAATTCTCCCATGAGTTCGTCCCGTATCCATCAAGATGTCTTATTTAAGGGGAATGAGTGGGCGGTCTTAAGTTGATGGTCCTGAAGTAAGAATCAGATTCCAGATATGGTTTCAGGTTAGTTACCCCCATGTGTTCTGGTCCACTGAGGGGTGTTACTGAAGCAGGTTGCTGATTTCTCAGGGCTTGGTAGATGAGCAATTATTAATGATGGTGATAAACATGTTGTCAAGAAATGATTTGACTAACATGAGCTATGTACAGTCAATAACTTAATGTCCTATGCAATATTAAGGGTCAGCATTACTGTGTCAATACCCCTGGTTTGAAGGACTTCCTGGTTAGTTTGGAATTCATGTCTAATAGATTAACAATGGATTTATGTACATGCTTATATGAATGGGAATATAATCTAATGCATGATTAAACATAGATGTGCTATGTAAAATTAAACATATATGGTACTAATACATATTCATGAGGATGAATAGTTCATGCACAAATTATATAGGGCATGAAATATGAAGGCATTATGTGTTTGTTTGTTTGTTTTCAATAATGACATAGTTCTTAAAATAATAATAAATTGTATTTCAAGTATGAAAATCAGAGAAGAGTTTAAATAGAATTTCAGCTTTGGGTGTTGATAGTGGAGCATGAGTCCTCTTCCTTGAGCTGCCCTAGGGAGAGTTGTTCTCCATTTTTGGATTACAAGACCAAAGTAATTTTTTTACTACGAAGATTTATCATTGAAGTATTTTGATTTTTTTATTAGACTAATGGCATTAAAATAAGAATGATGAAGAAGTAAAAGAGACTGCTTGGTCAATGGTAATAAAGGGATGTTCAATGGGTTGACCTCTAATTCTTGTGAGTACTAGTAAGTCGACCACTAGAATTCAGAACAGGCATTGACTTAGTAGTCGAAAAATTATACTTTGTTGTTTGGATAGACAAGTTACTGGGACAACGGTTAGGATTAGAATAGAGAAGACTAGAGCTAGGATTCCTTCTAATTTATTAGGGATAGAACATAAGATTGTGTAGACAAATAGGAAATATCACTCTGGTTTAATATGGGGAGTTGTATTCAGGGGATTGCTGAAGTGTAGTTATCTGGCTCTCCTAATGAGTCTGGTGCAAACAGGACTAGAATGAGAAGTAGAATTAGAAATAGGAGGAAGATTAGACTTAAATGTCTTTAATTGTATAGTAAGGGTGAAATGGAATTTCATTGGAGTCTGATGCAATTCCTGATAGATTATTGAATCCAGTCTCAAGAAGAAAAAGAAGGTGAGCAAGTATGAGGGCAGCAATAATAAATGGTAGAATAAAATGGAAGGCAAAAAATAGTGTTAGGGTTGCTTTATCAGATTCATTCTACTAGTCTAGTACCAATATATGGAATGGCCTATAGGAGGTTAGTAATTATGGTGGCCCTTCAGAAAGGTATTTGGCTTCATGGAAGGACACAGTCTATGGATGCTGTTGCTATAATTGTGAATAGCAGGATAATGACAATGTTTCAGGTTTCTAGGAAGGTGTAGGACCCATAATATAGGCCCCGTCCTACATGCAGAAATGAACAGATGCAAAATATGGATGCTCCATTAGTGTGTATATACTGAATGATTCAGCCATAGTTGACGTCCTGGCAAATGTGCATTATAGAGGAGAATGGATATTGTATGTGATGTATAATGTATAACTAGAAATAGTTCTATAACAATTTGAAAGACCAAGCAGATCCCTAGGAGGGAGCCAAAATTTCACTTGCTGAAATATTATTATATTACTTTATATCCCTGCAAATCTAGTTTCTGCAAGATTAGAAATTCTATGTCCCAGTGGGGAAAACACTTCAGCCAGGAAAACAACAGGTGTCCTATTGAACTCTCAGAGACTGATTCCATTTGGTGAAGAATTCAATTGCAGGCCAAAATCCCTTGTGATCTTTCAGACCAGATCAGTGCCAATTAAAAGGTCTTTGACTATCAGGTCTCAGGGTAGAAATATGCCCCACCCACACTAGAGTTAGTATAAAACCAGAGTTTTATAGTTTTCCATAGGAAGTTGATGTCAGGGACCTTGGCTCCCTTCCCAGGCCAGTCATGCTCATATGTACACTGCATTCCTTGACCATGCTTCCCCACCCTGAGGCCTCATTTTCAGGTGGCCTCAGCTGAGACTCTTTTCTTCTTCCTCCTCATCAGGGGATCTTGAATAGGGTACTTCTCCACTCTGACTCAATTCCCCCATCTGTGCTGAACCTCCTGACTCACCTGGTTCCATTTCATAAGTGAAAATGGAATGTTCACCTATTTTGCCTTTTCTTTTCTCTATCACAGCAAGTAAAAAAAGGCTTCTTGATCATTTTAGATTGACCCATTGTCCTACTTGAGCACCTTGACCCCAGAAAGCTTGACACCTGGAGCAAGACTTCATACAAGCCACCAATTTGTCAGGGGTGATTGGCCCTGAACATCAGTGGGAGGTAGACCTGCTGTTATACATGGTCAGGGAGGGTATATTTGGCACCCAGACAACCCATTGGGTGCCATTGGGTACATCCTTGTCTAGTTCTGATGGTAAATGCATATACGTATTAACCCTGGCTTGAAAAGGGGATGGTGACCTTTTGGGAATGAAGGTCTGTGTCATGCTAACAGGAAATACTACAAGACTGGTATAGGGACTTGAGGAGGAGCAGAATCTGGAATGGGCAAGAAGGAAGAAGACAAATGTCTGTTGCAACACTAAGGCCTTGGGGGCTGTAATTTTTCTTACCAGCCTCCTGCTTCTAAGATTCCCCATGAAAAGAGGTCCCTCAAAATCTTGGGAGAACTGTTGCCAACGTGTATATGAACTAGATCCAAGCATTAAAAAGAGTGTACTGTGGCAAGCACTGGAATGTCCCCTACATTCCGGTTAAAAGAAGCGAGGGTGCTGCTGGGAGTGCCAACAGAAGAGGGCCATCGACTCTCAGGTTAATTGCAATTATTTTAATTGTATTTAAAAATAAATACCAATTATTTTATGGCATAGTTGCCATACAGTGATGGTAATTGTATAAATATATAATACAAGTATGTATATATTATCATTATACTTCATCATAAGATAAATCTTGGCTAATATATAAATCCCCATGTCTCAATTCAGACCCTTTGGGAATATGTGTCTTTAATAAGAGTCCAGTGTAATTCTTATGAGGCAAGAGATTTTCTCATTTCCTCATGACTTCTTGTTAATCCAGTGTGGAATTCCACTACTCCCATCCTCCCAAGATGATGTTAGTCCCACTGCTCTGGAATTAAAGGGTAATTCAAGACAAGTAGATCAGGAGGGCAGAGCTTTCAAGAATGGGATTAGCGCCTTTATAAAATAGGCCTAAAAGTGTTTGTTAGCCCCTTCCACTATGTGAAGATAAGCTGTGTCCCAGAAAAGGGCCCCCCTCCACTCACCACATCTGCTGGCACTGATCTTGGGCTTCTCAGACTGTAGAACTGTGAAATAATTTATGTTGTGCATTAGTTACCCAGTTTATGGCATTTTGTTATAGCACTGCTTGTCTTTTCCTGAGTCTAGAGGCTTTCTACATTTATTAGATTGAGACCCTTCCCTTTAACTTTAAAGCCAGTAATGGCAGGTTGAGTCCTTCCAACATCATGTCATTCCAAACTTCTCTGTCTCCTTCTTCTGCATTTAAGAATTCTTGTGTTTAGATTAGTTCAACTAGATAACTCTGGAAAACTCCCTATTTTAAATTCAGCTGATCAGCAATGTTAATTCTAGATTCAAATGTAACTCCCCTTTGTCATGTAATCTAACATATTTACAAGTTTTACAAATTAGGGCATGCTTATTCTTGGGAGGACATTATTCTGTCTACCACAACTGTCTAATTCTATCCACTATAATTGTTTTCTGACATTTCCTTTCTATTCATCCCCCCCCCATTTTATTTAGTAGGTCAAGAGGATCATGTGTGGAAGTACTTTATAAACTGTGAAGCACAAAGATAAACATGCTGATTATTCTGCTTGTGTTATTTACATATCCATTTATTCTACATCAGTGATAATCCCTTCTATTCACATTACTCAACCTTCCTGTAGCAGATGCCATCAAGTGTAGCAGCCAGCAAATGAAAAACTAAATAGATGTCTTTTGTGGTCGAATAAAAAAAACAGGTATTTTCCCTAATTTGCTAGAAAAATGTCTCATTACCTAATACTTAACTTATTTTCAATAAAATTAGCTACAGAAAATAAACTCAAATTTCACTGAAATAAGATACCTTGCAAACCATCTCATTAAATAAATACATTGATCTTTAGTATTAAAAGTTATAAATACTCAATAAAAAGCATATTTTTGAATATATTATGCAGACCTTCTTAAAAAACACTGCAGTGCAATTAATTATAAAACAGTAAGTCAGCTTGGCTAGATCAATAACTGCCAAAGGAAAAATTAAGATCCAACATACGTTAAAGCTTAAAATTAAGAAATTTTACATTTATAAATTGTTTACCGATATTGGGCAATATAGAGAATCCCACCTAACAATTTTTCCAAATGGCTAATGAAAACTGGTTTAACATCTTTGAATTGTAAATAAAATGATTTTGATGGTTTAATGCAATTCCAATTCTATTGTATGAAAGATATCATCTGCACATTACTGTAAAATTGTTATCCTTTTCCAAATTTAGAAAGCCAGAAATACATAGACAGACTAAAGTCCATTCTTTGATCCAAATAATAAGTTAAAAGATGTAATTGCCCTTGATTGTTCATCTAGACTGCTATGTTTTGGCCTGCTTTCAGGATGTTCAATAATATCAATTTATAGCAAGGTTTTGAAAAATGCTATGTCACATTCTTGAATGAACTCTAAGATAATTATACATTTCTCAATTTTTCCACCTAGAATATTGTTTCTTTTCCTAAGGAAAACAGTGAAGTTATGCTGTTAAAAAAAAAAAAAAAAAGGAAAAACTGCATGAAGACCAATTTCATACTTTAGTGAAAGCTCATCAAAATTATCTTTATAGGCTGGTGTGGTGGTTCATGCCTGTAATCCCAGCACTTTGGGAGGCTGAAGCAAGATGATTGAGCCCAAGATTTTGATACCAGCCTGTGCAACATAGTGATTTCGGGACCTCATCCCTATTAAAAAAAAAAATAGCCAGATGTGCCTATAGTCCCAGCTACTTGGGAGGCTGAGGTGGAAGGATCATCTGATTCCAGAAGATTGAGGTTGTGGCGATCTGCGATTATGCCACTGCACTCCAGCCTGGGTGACAGTGTGATACCTTGACTCTAAATAATTAAATAAATAAATAAAATTATCTTTATAATCACATAATTCATTTTGAGGAGTCACTCATTACATATTGCATCATTGAAGTAAAATATTACAAAAGAGTACAATCTTAAAGAAAAATGAAAAGAAAGAATGCAAGGAAATAAAGAAAAAAAAAGGAGAGAAACAAGAAAGTGATGGAGGGAGGAGGGAAGAAAGGCAGGAGGAAAAGAAGAAAACCTTTAAAATTGGTATTCCTTTAATTCTTTGTGCTAATAGTACACATTTCTCAAGTTTCAGAGTGGGCAAGAGCTCTCAGGTTTCTAAAATCAATTTTAGAAATTATTTTTTTTAGTGTGTCAAATGTCACCCAAGTGCCCTGAAAATAATCAACTGGTGGAACACATACTTGTGTGTCTCTATGTCTAATTGATTTAAAAGAACTAAAAGAATGCTAATGCCTTAAAATAAATAAAAAAATAAGTAAAGCACTTAATAATAAAAAATAAAATACAAAAAATAAAGAAAAAAAGAACTAAAAGGAATGATTCATGTCTAAGAAAACTCATTTCTGGTCAGATAAAATGTACTTACCGGAACCTGATGCCAGGTGGGTTGCAGTGCAAAACCTGTGGATTATTTGACTCATTTCTAAAATTAATTTTAGAGTGGCCCGCAAAGTTTTAAAACAAAGTTTATTAGTGAGAAAAAAGTGAAGAAGGGAAAGGGAAGATTCATGGCAGAAAGACCTGCCATGGGCAAGTTTTTCAAAGAAGAAAAACCATGCTTTTGTTCTCATCTCCAAACCAGATATAGCTACCTAGTTATTAATATGTTAAGGATGGAATCCAGGTAACCATGGCTCTGAAGAGATTGACGTCTCTGGGCTCCCATGGAAGGAGAGAAAGGAGAGGTGGTTTTTTCCTCATCACATTATCTTTTGCAGGAGATCTGTCAGATGTTTCCAATCTACAAGTTCCTTAGCTAAAAGGTGGTCTTATTATCATTTCATTGGTTTTGGTCAGTTAAGGGGTGGTCTTTGACTTTCTGCCTTAGAGAGGGAACCTGAAAGATTCTGAGGGATTACTATACTAAACCATGAGTTAAAAGGTTGGGCTGTCCTAGTCTTGCATCTGATGTTTTCTTTTGATTTGTTGAGGGGGTTGGTAAGTCTGTCAGCATGGCTTGCAGTAAAATGTAATTTTAAAAATGTCTGGGCCAGGTGCAGCAGCTCGCGTCTATAATCCCAGCACATTGGGAGACCGAGGTGAGAGGATTGCCTGAGCCCACGTGTTCGAGACCGGGCTGGGCAACTTGGCAAGACCTCATCTCTACAATAAAAAAAAAATGATAAAAAAATTAGCTGGGCCTGGTGGTACATGCCTGTATTCCAGTTACTTGGAAGGCTGAGGTGGAAGAATCACCTGAGCCCAGCACATTGAGGCATTGAAGCTGCAGTGGCAGTGTGTGTGCCATTGCACTCCAGGCTGGGCAACAGAGTGAGACTCTGATTTAAAAAAAAAAAAAAATTGGAACACTTCCTAGGACCTACCCATTGGAAATTTATCTGTGTCTAACCTGTGCTAGCTATGCTGCCTCAAAACCATGGAAGAATGATGAGATTTTTGAAAATAAAAACATTCAAATTACTATTATTAAACATTCTAAATTATTTGTTTTAGGCTTAAGATGCTTTCAAATTCAGAAAAGGGAGAAATCCCTCCAGAATGGATTAGTCAAATACATTTTTCCACAAAAAAGTGAGGTGTGTTTGACAGTCTAAAAATGTGGTAGCAATTGAGTTGGCAAAGAGGAGAAAGAAGTGCTTTCCAGGCAGGTGAAGTGAGAGAGACCACACCCTCCTGACAAAATGACAGTACAGTGCTAAATGAATTCCTCTAGGATGTAGTTCAATATTTAAAGAAGCTGTGTGTATGTGTGTTTGTATGTGTGTGTGTGTGTGTGTGTGTGTGTGTGTGTGTGTGAGAGAGAGAGAGAGAGAGAGAGAGAGAGAGAGAGAGAGAGAGAGAGCGAGCGCCTTACCTTTTACTGCCTTATTACATCTTCCTTTCAGGTGTAAATTCATTATTACCCTCAGGGGACTGAGATTATATAAGATTCATTCCTATATATGATTCTTTATGACATTATTTCCATGGCTCGTTGTAATATTGTGTTTTTACTCTGTGCAATAAATAATAAGAAATAACAAATATTTTCTCAGTCCTTTTTCCATAATACAATCTCCATGAGGAAAAAGTATTCAATTTATACTATTTAAGATGTATTTTTTAAGTAATGTGTCAACAACTGCAAGTGTATTAAATCAGCAATAATAGTATTAACATGGATAATTTGAAAATTACTGAGATTTGTGCTCACCCTTGAACATCTGAAAGGCAAAATAAAACAAAATTAATTTATTTAAATAGTTGCCCAGGTGGAATGGAGTCCTCCTACCCTTTACTAAAAAAAATTATTGAAAAGAAAGGTTAAATGGCATCTGTCTATACTTGTGCACACAACAAATAGTTACTCTGCTAAGAAACAGCTTTCACTGCCATTATCTTTAAGTAAAGGGTAAAAATGTTAAACAGTGTGAATAAAAACATCTTCTGAAAGCAATCAACAAAGAAAACTAGGGTTGAAGTCTCCATAATTGTCAAGTATACATTACTCATAATTCTAACAAATTATGTTAGAATAACAGTAATAAAATAAAACTTGATACCCTTTCTTAAACTTGTAATATGAATTCACTATAGTATTAATGTAACAAATACCTATTAGTCAAGACATACAATTAAGTCATTGAACTAGACCCTGAGAGTTAAAGAATGGATGTGTCTTAATGCTTGTAACTGAGGAGTTTAAAATCTTCTGAACTACTAACTACTAACAAAAGTACAAGGAATAATAAAATGCATTTGTTGCATTCAAAATAGATTTGTTGTATTTGAGACTTATTAATTTAATAATGACTAAACATTTATTATGCACCAAGCATTGTTTGAAGCACCTTATAAGTTCTCTTTTTAATTCTCACAATAACCTTACTGAGTGAGGTTATCATTATCACCATTTTCAGTAAGGAAGCCAATGCTTAATGAGGACACTTGACTAAAATCTCACAGGTAATAATGGGTAAGCTTTGTTTTAAGCCATATGTCAATTTAACTCTAGTAATGCTTGTTAACCACTATGCTGTACTAAGTAGGTAGTCATTTGAAAAACTACTAATACTGTACATTTATATAGATTTTAGCACTTACTTATGAAAAAACTACTTTTATCATATCTCTTTTGGTCTGTATATTTACCCTGTGGGTAGCAAGAATTTTCATCCCATTTATGCAGAAGAGCAAATTAAAATTTCAGATGTTTACCTATGGACAAACATCTGATAAGTGGCAAAGCCAGGACTCCAAAACAAGGATTTTCAGTAGATAGCAGTAATATATCTTCTTATGTGTTACTTTAAGATAAATTTATTCCTGTGTCATGCCAAACAATAATGAGAGGAAAAATATCATAATTCTTATCAATAAAGTGCTAAGAAAACCAACAATTTTTATAATGTGTTATTTGCCTCTGAGGGGCTTACATAGCATGTATCTTCATTGCTTATTATTTTAATTTCCATATTGGATGGATTTAAAATAACTTTTAGATTACTAAATTTATACACTGCTATTATAAGAGAAAACAAGTAAGACCTCAAATAATTAATGCCATTCAAATAATCATTCAATCATTTAAAAACTGATAAAAAAAATCCTTTTTTTGCTTTACTAAACTTACTTTTCTAACCTGTGTCAAATATGCTTAAAATAATATATATTTTCTATCTTTTTCTCAAACAGTAATGAGGCCAGACAAAATAACTTAGCTACATATACCAATAAATATATATCACTGAAATTCAAGACTGTGGACCAACTAAACAGTTTCTTTTTAATCAACACTCTGCTTCAAGACTCAGGCTTCATTGGACCTACCAATCTAAAACTGTAAACTCTGTCATAATTTGCCCAATTCCAACCAATTGTCTACCTTGTGACACCCCCCAAAAATGTTTTCAACATCATTAGCCATTAGTTACATGGAAACTGAACCATCATGATATGCCATAACATACTCATTAAAACACCTAAAATATAAAATTTTGATAATGCCAATTGTTTGTGAGGATGTGAAGAAACTAGATCGCTTACAAACCACTGATGGAATCATATGGAAATTGATGAAAATATATTTAAAATCTTATAAAACTAAGAGCCACTACCCAGAAATGGCACTCATAGATATTCATCTCAGAAAAATATAAACTGCTTACACAAAACCTGTACTCTGATGTTCATAGCAGATTTATTTTTAATATAAAATCTGGAACAATCCCATCCTATAATAGAATAATACTCAGCAATAAAGAGAAATTAACTATTCACAATTACAAAAGTCTAATAGTCAAGATGACAAATGTAGGAACTCTCTGTACAGCCTTTGTAACTTGTCTATAAATCTAGAATACCAAAATAACAAAATTATTTAAATGATTACAAATTAAAATGTCTAGAATTTTTCTATATTTTTTTAACTGTAGTATCACAGAAGTTTTGAGCTGAAAAATTCCATAGAGGTCAGCTAAGATTTCACTTTCTATAAGTGAGAAAATTAAAGTGATGAAAAACTGTTCAAATAGATGAAAAAATCTCAACAAGATTTTAACAATTCAAATCCAACAACACATCTCAAAAATCATCTATCATGACCAAGTAGACTTCATCTCTGGGATGCAGGGCTGGTTCAATATCTGCAAGACCAAGATCATAAATGTAATTACATACGTCAACAGATGTATAAATAGGAATCACATGATTATATCATAAGATGCAGAAAAGCTTTCAATAAAATCCAGCATCCCTTCTTGATAAAAATCCTTGAACACCTAGGCATAGAGGGAACATACCTCAAAATAGTGATAGTTATCTACGATAAACCCACAACCAACATATTGCTAAATGGACAAAAATTGAAAGCATTTCCCCTGAAAACCAGAAGATAAGACTGCCCACTTTCACCACTATTGTTCTACATAGTGTTGGAAGTCCTAGATAGAGCAGTCAAACAAGAGAAGGAACTCAGGGTTAGCCAAAGAGGCAAAGAGGAAGTCAAGCTATCACTCTTTGCTGATGATATGATTCTATACATTGAAAATCCAAGAGAGTCTGTCAAAAACTTCCTTGCATTGATAAATGACTTTGGCAAAGTCTCAGTGTACAAAATCAATGTGTACCAATAACAAATAGGCAGAGAACCAAATAAAAAGCACAATCCCATTCGCAATAACACAATAACCACAAAAGAGAAGTGAAAGACCTTTACAATGAAAACTACAAAGCATTGCTCAAAGAAATCAAAGATAACACAAACAAATGGAAAAATATTCCATGCTCATGGATTGGAGGAATCAATATTCTTAAGATGTCCATCCTACCCAAGACAATCTACAGATTTAATGCAATACCCATTACATTACCAGTAGCATTCTTCTCAGACCTGGAAACAATACAGAAATTCACACAGAATCATAAACGACCACAAATAGCAAAAAATTCCTCAGCAAAAGAAACAGGGTGGGAGGTCTCACACTTCCAGACTTTAACCTTTATTATAAGGCTACAATAATCAAAACAGTCTGGTATTGGAACAAGAACAGGCATATAGACCAGTGGAACAGGATAGAGATTTCAAGAGCAAAACCTCAATTTCTCAACAAACTCATCTTTGACAAAGCCTTCACTAACAACCACTGGGGTGAGGAGAATCTATTCAGTAAATGGTGCTGAGAAAACTGACCCACAAAGAAGGACAAACATATGGACTTCGCAGCAGCTTGGATGAATTTAGAGTTTATCATACTAAGTGATCTACCATAGAAACAAAGAACAGAGTACCATATGTTCTCACTCATCAGTGGACCTTGAACAATTATCATAATACTCTAAGAAAGGGATTGGCAGTAGTGGGAAACTGCCAGAAGGAAGGTGGGGTTGGCAATTGAGGGAAACTGCCAGGGTAGGGAGGGGCATGCCTCTTCAACAAGGGTACCTGCATAATGAACATTTGTATACCTAACCCTGAATTGTACCAATCTTTCACATTAAAAAAAAAAAGAAAATTTTTAAAAAAGAAAAGAAAACTGGCTGACCACATGCAGAAGATTAAAACAAGACCTCTACCTATCACCATACACAAAAGTCAACTCTAAATGGATCAAAGACCTAAACATAAAACCTCAAACTATAAGAACCTTAGAAAATGCAGGAGACATCCTTATGGAAATTGGAACTGGCAATCAATTCCTGATCAAAACTCCAATTGCCCATGCTATAAGAGATAAGATAGACAAATGGGATCTTATCAAACTGAAAAGCATCTGCAAAGCAAAAGAAACCATTGAGAGAGTGGAGAGACAGCCCCCAGACTGAGAAAAATATATATTTGACAACTGTATATCTCACAAAGGTCTAACATCTAGTATCTACAAGGCACTCACAGCCAACAGATACAAGAAAAAATGCTCAGTCTCTTTGTCATCAAAGAAATGCAAGTTAAAAATACACTGAGTCCAGCACAGTGGCTTAAGCTTATAATCCCAGCATTTTGGAGGCTGAAGTGAGAGTAACACCTGAGCTGACTGGTTCGAGAACAGCCTGGGCAACTTGGAGAGACCTCATATCTATCTACAATAAATCAGAAAAATTAGCCGGGCATGGTATTGCGCAACTGTAGTTCTGGCTACTTGGAAGGCTGAGGCGGATGGATTGCCAGAGCTCAGCAGGTTGATCCTGGGGTGGCCGTGAACCTGACACCGCACTCCAGCCTGGGTGATGGAGTGAGACTCCAACTCAAACAAACAGAACAAACAAAACAAAACACAAAACAAAACAAAACAAAAACTCCACTGAGATAAACTCCAGTCAGGATGGTCACGTCAATAACTCAAAAAAACAACAGATGCTGGAGAGGGTACGGGGAAAAGGGAACACTTTTACACTGTTGGTGGGAGTGTAAACTATTACAACCTCCATGGAAAACAGTGTGGCAAAATTTCTGAAAGTCCCAGCAATCCCAATTCTGGGAATATACCCCGAGGAACTCAAATCATTCTACAAAAATGATACCTGTCCATGCATGTTTATTGCAGCACTATTCACAATAGCAAAAACATGGAACCAACAGTGCTGCCCTTCTAAAGTAGACTGGATTTAAAAAATGTGATACATAGCCGGGCTCGGTGGCTCAGCCTGTAATCCCGCGCCTTTGGGAGGCTGAGGTGAGTGGATTGCCTGAGCCCGCGGGTTCGAGACCCGCCTGGGCAAGCAAGACCTCATCTCTACAATAAATCAAAAAATTATCCGGGCGTGGTAGCACGGGCC